>JARYGA010023052.1:0-44299 GCA_030545235.1 Helianthus tuberosus | reverse complement strand
TATCGATGCTCACTTCATCAATGATGTGGTGCGACTTTTGAAACCAGAAATTTAAATCTGAAATCTAGTAAAAAAGTAATAACAACGATGATTTAAGAGATACGACCCCATAGCACTATAAAGTGTTTACATTGCACCAAAGGACTTGTGGCAAATGGTACCAAGGTATTTGTTAAGGTGTAGTCCCTTCAAAGTGGTAAGAATTCAAGTCCCATTATGAGTAATATGGTAAGTTAGTTTGCCACTAAAACAACTGTTTACATTGCATATGTAAATATTGTGTTGTGACTTACATAGCATATTAAACCAAGAGGAAATTGTTGGCAATATATATTAAGTGGGTGTTTGATATGTGTTTAAACTGCTGAAATTTTTGGTTAAGGGTTTTTTAAATCCTATCAGTTTCTATTAATCGAGTATCAAACGATAGCCATTAGGCTATAGGGTGTGAGGGGCATGGTTGGGTCATTAATCGCCACGTAGGACCATTAATTGATTGATACACCACCCCCTTGTCCCATCCACCATGATTGACATGGATTAAACCATGGCAACCATGAGCCTTCTTTTCTTATTTAATATATTCTTTCCTTTTCACAAAAATGAATTAAAGTAATATAATAGTGATTTGAGTCATGACCACACCCTTAGGGTAGTGGTTTTGGATGATGGATTTGAAGTAAGTGACATGACGATGATGTGGAGGGTCATGGTGATGATAAGTGTCATAACCACATCCTATAGCCTTAGGCAAAAAGGCCAACAAAAAGGGCAAGTGTTCAAAAAGCCAAATATTCAAAAAAAGGCCAAGTATCTAAAATAAATAAATAAAAAGAAAAAGGAAAGAAAGAAAGAAAAGGCAAAGACACACTATACTTCTTAGCAAATAATTTCAAAACATGAAAACAACAAAGTTGTAATAGATCCGAATATTCCTTTTTTTTTAACGGCCAACAAACTCAATCCCGAGCACTCTCGGGGCACCCACTAGACAAACGGAGTACTCCGAGAGTAACCCGAGTCCACCACCAATTCCTGGGAAAACCCGGTAACCCACCCGCCAGTAGGCACGACAGTGAAATTATTGGTAAAACTCGTTTGGCTCAAGGATCCAACCCAGGTTTCCTGGGTCTCCTATCATTGCCCACCAGTGCCTCACTCTGCACCAAGTGGGAGTCGAACCTGCATATCTCAAGAGAAATGCAAGCTCTCCACCACTTGATCTAGAGATCATTGTCAGATCCGAATATTCCTAATAGGCTAATATTGATCGAATAAGAGCCGCAAGTTTGACAAGAAATATTGATGCCATCTTATTGGTTACACCAAAATCATAAATGAACTACAATTTTCAGTTAATGGGGGTTATAGCTTAATCGAAGCATCGGCTAAATTATTCAGTTCGTTTTTTTTAACGGCAAATTTGGATCACTAATGGACCACTGGAGTAGCATCGTGCCACGAGCGGAACCACTCGATCATATCCATCTCCACTAGGCATAATGTCTATACACCAATTCAGGAGGAAACCCAATAAATATGGGAAAAACCCCCATTGTGGGAATCGAACTCAAGACCTATTGGTCATAAAGCCTTATCCCACCCCCCAGATGCCACTAGGCTATAAAGCCATGGGCAATCTGTTCGGTTAGGTCGATTATTTCGCTTATGGTTTGATTAATCCATTTATGTAGTTTTTTTTTCACGATTATGAAGTTTCCTTAAAATTTGAGGGCCTAAGGGTGAAGGGAGTGGTTACCTATTTGGAATAGGTAAACGACTCATTCACCCAATCAGACGGTGCCACATCAATTCAACTAAATTGTTTACCTAATGCTCAAAAACGTTGGTATTGGTTTACCTTATGGGGTTTAGGTAAACTATTAAAAAATGAAAAAATTGTGATTGGTTGAGAAGGAATGGACCACACCACACACCAATCTCTCTCCCCCTTCCCTCCCTCTCACCGAAGCGGTAAGCTTCACCGATTTCGCCCCCTTCCGTCCCCTCACCGAATCGGTAAACTATGTTGACGGTGGAGTTAGGTTCGGTACCGACGCACTCCGTATACCCTAAAACAATTCCTTTAGTTGTTTGTATTGTAGTCGCCCTTAGTGATGACAACAATGAAGATGGTGACAGGGTGGCAGTTGTTATTGTGGTGGCGACGACAACATGGCTATATTGGCAATGCTAAGACTAGAATATGCGACGAGCCTGTGTCGGTTATTCGTAAAATCTAAATTAACTTGTATGATTTAATTAGAGTTGATTAAACTAGGGGTGGCAAAAGTGATGGGTCGGACAGATTTGGGTCTTGGGTTAGGATGAGTAAAGGTTAGGATGAGTTTTTAAGAAAAAGATTAGGATGAGTTTGGGTAAAAATGAGTTTATTAAAGGTTATGACGAGTTTGGGTAAATATTGGTTCGACTTTCTATGATGACATGCAAAAAATAAAACATCAAAAATTAATGAAAACAAAAAAAAGTTAAAATTTAAAAAGTAAATTTTTTTTTTTTTGAAAAAACAAAAAAAAAACAATTTTTTTAAATGTAAAACATAAAAAAATATTAAAAAAATATAAAAAAATAAGAAAAAAGTAAAAAAAAAGTAAAAAAAAATTTGAAAAATTTTGAAAAAATCAAAATAATTAAAAAAAAGTAAAAATCCCAAAAAAATCAAAAAATTCAGAAAAAACCAAAAAAAATGTAAAAAGTAAAAAAAAAGTAAACAATTAAAAAAATCCAAAAATAAAAAAAACTAAGAAAAATAAAAATCCAAAAAAAAAAAATCAGAAAAATAAAGAATAAAAAACTTAAAAATAAAAAAAATAAAAATAAAAAACTAAAAAAATTCAAAAAAGTTTATTTTTGGATATTTAGATTTTTCAACAATGGAACACAACACATAATTACATATAAGCAATCGTTAATCGAAGGGTTTTCTAACCATTAACAACATCAACAAACCCAAAATCATTCATTCATTCTAACTGCACATTGACACAGACGAAACCCTAATGCATCTCAAACAATCATCTACAAATCAAACATTATACAACATCATGTGTGGTGAAGTGCTAACCGGTCAACGAGATAATCACGAGAATGCAAGAAGACTTCGAGAGGAAAGAATAGCGTTGCCGTCGTTCACGAATGAGAAGAAATGTTTAGGGTTAGGTAGGTTTACGTTTAAATAGGAAGGTCAGCGTATCTGGGTTCCATTTGGCCGAAGCCCATTTCGGCGAAACACCTTCCGACGAAAAACCAAGTTTTGTCGTTAACCGTAAGTGGCGAAAACCACTATTTCGTCGAGTGTTACGGCCCCCGTCCCGGTTTGACCCGGTCCAGGAGCCGCGGGACAGAAAACCCGTGGTATTTATTATTTGAGTTGACAGCGGAAGATTTTACAGGATCTTTTAAAACTTGAAATTCCCGATTATTTTATTTCATAATTCGGGATAAACCCCGTAATTTACAATAGAGGAATTTCACAAGTAAATTCCCTGATTTACAAAACATGTTTATTTATTTAACTGAGCCACTACTTCAAGCTTGTTAGTGCTCCGTAGCACTTTTCCTTGGTTCATAGTAGTCACCTGAAACATGTTTTGAAAATATTTTATCAGCGGGGAAATACTGGCGAGTCATTCAAATTTGATAAAACGACACATAGTTATAAATTACAACATAAGAGCGATTACAATGGCTTCTATCTTATTTTTATCTGGCGTCGTGTCACCTCCTGGTGACGATGGTCATACCACTATTGGGTCTTTCCCCAAGTAGTGATGATTATCACTGTTTGGATTTATTAGCCTAACCCGTGAGAAATTAGTAATGTGCACAATACCCCACTAGCCAGTGATTCAAGATAACCATGACTTAATCCCTGTAATTATAACTTTTAAAAATACTTGGAGCATTGTAAAGCATTATTGATAAAAAGAGAATGACTCACATTGCAGATTTAACAGGCAGAGTTTAGCCTACTGATTAGCCTTGTAACCTAATTTAAATAAAAATGCACACGAACTAGGTCAGTAACTAATACAACATTTACGATAACTCACGAGATTAAAATCCTCACAATGAATGACAAAGTGCTATACTTAAACATCCATCGAATTCACGACGAATGACAAAGTATGGCCCTAATGTGGGCAGCACTTAAACATCCATCGGATAGTTTCAATCGATCGGACATTGAATCGTAGCAGCGATCGAGTTAATACCCTGTATCGTAGCAGCGCCTTGCTATCTTAATTTTCAAATTTGAGCAGTGAGATTTCGTTTTTGAGAAACGTTTTCGACACCAGATGAAAACCCATGGTCGAATCTATTTATAGCTGAAATTTAGGTTTCACGCGGCCCGCGTGAACCCTTGCTCGACCCTTACGCGGCCCGCGTGGCCACCTAGTCTACGTGTAGGATTGCTGGGTCACGCGTAGGGTTGCCAGGTGGATGCCACGTGGATTGTAACGCTTATCTGGTCAACTTAAGGTTGACGCGGCCCGTGTAAGGCCATGCTTAACCTTTACGCGGCCCGCCTGAAGACCCGGTTTCTGGTTTTCTTGGTTTTTTTGTTATGGATCAGGTTTTCAGGGGTCCGGGTTTTCACTTACGAGTCGTTTTAGGACATTTTTGAAGGTCCTTACATCCTCCCCACCTTATTTAAAATCTCATCCTCGAGATTTACTGAAATAGGTGAGGATACTTTCGCTTCATCTCCGATTCCAGCTCCCAAGTGTATTCAGGTCCTCTCTTTGAATCCCATTTGACTTTGACCAGTACTAGTCGTTTGTGCTTGAGAAATTTGATTTTTCTGTCTTCTATTTGTAGTGGCTTCTCAACAAATTTTAACTTTTCATTTACCTCTATATCTTGAAGAGGTACTACCAAAGATTCGTCCGATAGACATTTCTTGAGATTGGGTACATGAAATACGTCATGTACTCCAGCTAGCTCCTCTGGTAGTTGTAAGCGATAGGTGACCGGACCTATTCGCTGTATTACTGGGAATGGTCCTACATACCTTGGACTTAGTTTTCCTTTCTTACCAAACCGAACTACTCCTTTCCAAGGAGAAACTTTTAAGAGAACCTTATCTCCGACTTGAAATTCTAACGGCTTATGCCTATTGTCTGCATAACTCTTCTGGCGATCTCGAGCCGTTTTTAGTCTTTCCTTGATTTTAGTGATCTTGTCAGTAGTTTCTTGCATAATTTCAGGACCTGATAATTGACTTTCTCCTATCTCTGCCCAACAAACTAGAGTTCTGCACTTTCATCCATACAGTGCTTCGAATGGGGCAACTTCAATGCTTGAATGATAACTATTGTTATAGGAGAATTCGATTAAGGGTAGGTGGTCATCCCAGTTTCCACCAAAATCTATCACACATGCCCTGAGCATGTCTTCCAGGGTTTGGATCGTCCTTTCACTTTGTCCGTCTGTCCGAGGATGGTAAGCAGTGCTTAGGTTTAGTCGGGTTCCCATTGCTTCCTGGAAACTTGTCCAGAAATGGGAAGTGAAACGACTATCCCTATCCGATACAATGGAGAGTGGAACTCCATGTAAGGATACTACCTCGTCTACATACAATTTGGCTAACCTTTCCATGCTAAAGATTTCTTTCATGGGTAGAAAATGAGCTGATTTGGTTAATCGATCCACAATTACCCAAATCACATCATTACCTCTTCGGGTTTTGGGCAACTTAGTAACAAAATCCATTGTTATGAGTTCCTATTTCCATACATATAGGCATTTCTAATTGTTGGAGTAATCCTGAAGGTTTCTGGTGTTCTGCCTTAACTTGTGAACAAGTAAGACATTTGGAAACATATCTAGCTATGTCCTTTTTCATTCCTATCCACCAGAAGTTATTTCTTAAATCTTGGTACATCTTATTGTTACTAGGATGCATGGTATACCTAGATTTATGGGCTTCTTCTAAAATTTTATTTCTTAACTCTCCTTGCTTAGGTACCCAAATCCTTTTCTTGTGGAATCTCCAAATTCCATCACTTCCTTGCTCTAATTCCTTTATTCGTCCCTTCATTCCTTCAGCATCATCCTTGATTGCTGTTTCTTGAATGTTCTTCTGTTGTTTCATTAAGTCTAGTTGTAGACTTAATCTGAGAGCACGTACTCGTCGTTGCTTCTCATGATACTTACGACTTAAAGCATCAGCAATTACGTTTGCTTTCCCTTCGTGATATTGAATATCACAGTCGTAGTCACTTAGGATTTCCATCCATCTTCTTTGCCTCATGTTTAATTCTTTTTGCCCAAATATGTATCTTAATCTTTTATGATCTGTATAGATAGTAAACTTACTTCCATACAGATAGTGTCTCCAAATCTTAAGGGCAAAAATTATAGCTCCTAATTCTAAGTCGTGAGTTGTATAATTTTCCTCGTGTTTTTTCAATTGTCTTGAGGCATATGCAATTACCTTCTTGCGTTGCATTAGCACACATCCTAATCCTAACTTAGAAGCATCACAATAAACTTCAAAATCCTCTGTTCCTTCTGGCAAGGCTAGAATTAGGGCGTTTGTTAACTTTTGCTTTAAAATCTTAAAAGCCTCTTCTTGCCTGGGTCCCCATTCAAACTTAACTGCTTTACAGGTTAGCTTAGTTAGTGATACAGCTATCTTGGAAAAGTCCTTAATAAATCGTCTATAGTATCCGGCTAATTCTATAAAACTTCTAATTTCCATGGCTGATTGCGGGGCCTTCCATTTGGTGATCGCTTCTATCTTAACAGGATCTACTTGAATGCCTTCGTGATTCACCATGTGTCCTAAAAATTTCACTTCTTGCAGCCAAAATTCACACTTCAAAAATTTGGCGTAAAGTTTTTCCTTTCTTAACAAAGTTAAGAGTGCAGGTGCTCACAATGCTCCTCCTGGCTTTTGGAATAAATAAGTATATCGTCGATGAAGACAATTACAAATTTATCCAAATACGGTTTACAGATTCTATTCATCATGTCCATAAATGCTGCAGGAGCATTTGTTAACCCGAAAGGCATGACTGTAAACTCGTAGTGACCATACCTAGTTCTGAAAGCAGTTTTAGGTATGTCTTCTTCCTGTACCTTCAATTGATGATATCCGGAGCGTAAATCTATCTTAGAAAAGTATCTAGCTCCTTGCAATTGATCAAAGAGATCATCAATCCTAGGTAATGGGTATCGATTCTTAATTGTAATCTTATTTAGTTCCCTATAATCGATACACATTCGCATCGAACCATCCTTTTTCTTTACAAACAACACTGGAGCTCCCCACGGGGATGAACTAGGTTGTATTAATCCTTTACTTAACAATTCATCTAATTTCTTTTTCAATTCTAGCATTTCAGTGGGTGCTAACTGATAAGGTGCCTTGGCTATCGGTGTAGTTCCAGGAATTAGATGAATTCTAAATTCCACTTCCCTATCGGGTGGTAATCCAGGTAGTTCTTCTGGGAATACATCTGGGTATTCTGCTACTACAGGAATTTCTTTAAGTTCCTTACCTTCCGTGTTAATGATTACTGAAATCATATACACTACTTCTCGTTTTCTTGAATAACTGGCCAATTTCATTACTGAAATGAATTTTAGTGGCTTTCGTGGCTTATTTCCCGTAATCACCACTAATTCTCCTATGGGTGTATGAATTTCTATGGAATTCTTATCACAAAGAATTCGAGCATGGTTGGCTATTAACCAATCCATTCCTAATACTACATCGAATTCGGCTAAATTCATAGGTAACAGGTTTGCAGAGAATTTATGGCCATAGAGTTCTATCTTTTCTTCTCGCAAAATCTTATCTATGTTAACAGAATTCCCATCTGCCATTTCTACCGTAAAAATTTGTCTAAGGTTGGTTAAAGGTAGGTTAAGAGCTTGGCAGAATGAAGTATTTATAAAACTTTGGTTTGCACCAGAGTCAAATAATACTTTTGCATAAACATTGTGAACTAGGAACGTACCAGCTATCACGTCAGGAATTAGTTCTGCTTCCTGAGTAGTCAACTGGAAGGCTCTTACGTTTTTCTTGGTAGTTCCTTCTACAGGTTTGGCTTTGTTATCGGCTGGTTTGGCCAATTTCGGGCAATCTGGCCTAAAATGTCCAGCTTCTCCACAGTTGTAGCAGATTGTGGATTTCTTTCTCCTGCAGTCTTCTTCTTGGTGCCCCGGGATTTTGCAGAAATTGCAATACCCTTTGCATCTTCCAAAGTGCTTTCTTTTACAGGTATTGCAAAATGGGAGTCTGGAAGATTGCACGGTTCCCTTTTTCTTGAAATTACTACAGTTACCCATACGGAATCCCTGGGTAATCTTTTGGGCTACTTCCTTCTTTCTATTTTCTTCTCGCGTATGTACTAGTCCATCCGTCAAAGTGTTGGCTAATTCCACAGCATCGTCAATAGTGCGGGGTCTCGCAGCCTTAACGATATCACGGATTTCGCCAATCAATCCCCAAATTTAGCGAGAAATAAGTACTGGCTCTGGCGAAGCCAGGGTTGGTACCACTCTCGCATATTCGAAGAATGTCGAAGTATACCCTCGACAGTCTACATCCACCATCCGGTGGTTCAGAAATTTATTCGCCATTTGTTCTTTCTCATATTCAGGGCAGAATTTTCTTTCCACCAGCCGCTTAAATTCCTCCCAACTCATGGCCTAGGCTACATCACTTCCTTTGGCTTGAAGTACCGTATTCCACCATTCTAGCGCCCTTCTTTAAAAAGATGTGACGCGTACATAACCTTGTCTTCCTCAGCACATTTACTTATTTTAATCACTGCCTCGGTTTTCTCTAACCAACGCAATGCAGTAGTCGCCCCCTCGTTGCCTGCAAATTCAACCGGTTTACAGGCAAGAAACTCCTTGTAAGTGCAACCAGGCGTTGCAACTTTCATTTTCTTAAGGAGTGGGGCTTGCCTCCCATCGTTGTCGTTATTTGTATGGTTACCGCCTCCGTTTACACTATTACTAAAATTATCGCCGTGTGTGCGTTTGCTAGGAATAATTTGTTGAGGTTCAACTGGATTTTGGGCAGCAGCAAGGATTGCTGGAATAGTATTGGCTATTCCCTGAGCAACGATATTCTCGATATCTTGCCTATTCAGAAATTGATCCTCATTGTTATGATCAGATTGATTAACTTCATTAACGGGTTCATTACCAGCATGTTCCATCTGGTAATTAATTTATATAAGTGATTAGTATAAAATGATTAATAACCAAACATAACAAAATAATTGCACATAATCACGTTAACAAGTATAGCCAAAATTGTCGATTTTTCGACTTTCGATATTTTATATATTATAATAGGCATCCGTACAAACTAGTTATCTTACAAAAGTTTTATATTTTTTTAAAGTTATTTCACATAATTATATTTTTATTATTATAATTATATTATTATTATTAAACACACATTCCCACAACTACACAACCCCAGTCAGCTGGTATTTCAGAAACGACGCTCCCTCTCGTCGTACTTCCAAGATATCCTCTCCCCTACTTCCCAGATTCTATTTCCCGCATCCACTAGTTCCTCGCCATAATGACGAAGTTCTGCCAAATTTTCGGAGCTCATAGGTGGATGTAGTGGAGGTTCAGGGTCAAATTGAGGGAAAAGGTATTAGGGTTATTTAGGAGATTTTGAAATTGCCAATCGGTGGTCCACCATTCTTCTAGTTCTGCTGGTAGAGGTTTGGTGTGGATAATAGGATCTGGGATTTCAGGCTCTAGGTCAACTGGAAGTTGTGCTTCCGCTGGGTAATTAAAAAGATTTTCACCGGCAGGTCCGATAAGGTCACTAAGTGCTAGTTTATGATCCAACTCCTCCCAGGGTGGCATTTCCTGATCTTGCCTGGAACTTTCCCCAATCTCTATTTCCTTGCCTTTACCTTTGGCATCCTCCGTCTTTACAACTTTCCGTGTCGCTGGTTTCCTCCTGGGTACACGCCTCCAGCCCACAATTCTTCTTCTCTTCTTTGGCTTAGGTTTCTCCGGTGGGTGGGTTTGAAATTCCATAGGTTCCTCCATGTCGGCACAATAACCGGTAAAGTCTCTGGAAACTTCCACATTAACAGGATAGAGATTGAGATTTTGAAGGGCTTCAGACAACTTATTCATGCTGTTTAGCATATATGAAGAAACACACAAAATTCTAGGTTAAAAGTGTGTAATTAAATTTTCACATAATCACAAAATGGCAATCAGAAAAACTTAAGTTTTAATGAAATATTACGATTTTATATATATTACAAATTACAACTGAAAATAAAAATATACTAGGGATAATTTATTTTAGTCTATCTTTTCTTACTAAATTGTTTATTTAATGGGAAAAGTTTCTGACTTATAGATGATATAAGTGCTGGTACTAGTTTGGCGATTCAACTATAAGTTAGCATTTACTGCTACAGTGGCTAACATATAGAGATTTGCCCATTTTTCATCTAACTCATCTTCCCATGGTGGGTTATTGTTTATTTCCTGAGTTTCCTTATTACTCATCACTCCTTTTTGTTGTGACTTCTTCATTTTCCCTTGACGTTTTCTAATAATACAATTTCTTTTCTTAGGGGTAAGTGGTTTCTCAAACTGTGCCTTACGAACAAATATTCCTTCCTCAGTATTTGCTGATTATCTTGAGGAATTTGATTGGGATGAGGTTCCCTTATCTTTTGGTGAACTATCTAATTGACGATAGATGTCCGAAAGCTTTTGCTTACCTATACTGTAACTAACAAGTAGTCAGTTTAACAAAACACATAATCACAAGATGATAATCAGGAAAATTAAGTATTTCTAAATACTTAATTGGCTTAAATCAGTGGCTCTGATACCACCTTTTTCCTGTCACGGCCCCCGTCCCGGTTTGACCCGGTCCAGGAGCCGCGAGACAGAAAACCCGTGGTATTTATTATTTGAGTTGACAGTGGAAGATTTTACAGGATCTTTTAAAACTTGAAATGCCCGATTATTTTATTTCATAATTCGGGATAAACCCCGTAATTTACAATAGAGGAATTTCACAAGTAAATTCCCTGATTTACAAAACATGTTTATTTATTTAACTGAGCCACTACTTCAAGCTTGTTAGTGCTCCGTAGCATTTTTCCTTGGTTCATAGTAGTCACCTGAAACATGTTTTGAAAATATTTTATCAGCGGGGAAATACTGGCGAGTCATTCAAATTTGATAAAACGACACATAGTTATAAATTACAGCATAAGAGCGATTACAATGGCTTATATCTTATTTTTATCTGGCGCCGTGTCACCTCCTGGTGACGATGGTCATACCACTATTGGGTCTTTCCCCAAGTAGTGATGATTATCACTGTTAGGATTTATTAGCCTAACCCGTGAGAAATTAGTAATGTGCACAATACCCCACTAGCCAGTGATTCAAGATAACCATGACTTAATCCTTGTAATTATAACTTTTGAAAATACTTGGAGTATTGTAAAGCATTATTGATAAAAAGAGAATGACTCACATTGCACATTTAACGGGCAGAGTTTAGCCTACTAATTAGCCTTGTAACCTAATTTAAATAAAAATGCACACGAACTAGGTCAGTAACTAATACAGCATTTACGATAAATCACGAGATTAAAACCCTCACAATGAATGACAAAGTGCTATACTTAAACATCCATCGAATTCACGACGAATGACAAAGTATGGCCCTAATGTGGGTAGCACTTAAACATCCATCGGATAGTTTCAATCGATCGGACATTGAATCGTAGCAGCGATCGAGTTAATACCCTGTATCGTAGCAGCGCCTTGCTATCTTAATTTTCGAATTTGAGCAGTGAGATTTCGTTTTTGAGAAAAGTTTTCGACACCAGATGAAAGCCCATGGTCGAATCTATTTATAGCTGAAACTTGGGTTTCACGCGGCCCGCGTGAACCCTTGCTCGACCCTTACGCGGCCCGCGTGGCCACCTAGTCTACGTGTAGGTTTGCTGGGTCACGCGTAGGGTTGCCAGGTGGATGCCACGTGGACTGTAACGCTTATCTGGTCAACTTAAGGTTGACGCGGCCTGCGTAAGGCCATGCTTAACCTTTATGCGGCCCGCCTGAGGACCAGATTTCTGGTTTTCTTGGTTTTTTTGTTATGGATCAGGTTTTCAGGGGTCCGGGTTTTCACTTACGAGTCGTTTTAGGACATTTTTGAAGGTCCTTACATTGAGGGCATTTGCAAGCCTTAATTTTTCATTTACAAAATAATATAACAATTTATTAATCACATTCATTAATCAAATACCAAACGTGCACTGATACAACTCAACGAACTAAGAAGACATAGATGTGAAACAAGTAACGTGTCGAGGAAAGGCCTTGCAAACTCGGGTTGTCACATCATCCCCAAATTGAAAGAAATTTCGTCCCGAAATTTGATAAGTACTCCGAAAGCGGCGAAGTGTCAAATCAGGATGACTGTGGATTTTCCCCAGGTGCCACATCATCCCCAACTTGAAAGGGAATTTCGTCCCGAAATTCATTCGTTGCACCAGGATTAGATTATTTAGCTGGGAAAAGGTGAGGATACTTGAGCTTCATCTGATCCTCGGGTTCCCACGTGAACTCCGGTCCCCGTCTTGAGTTCCAACGAACTCTCACGATCGGAATTTTGCTATGCTTACGAACCTTGACTTCCCGGTCCATAATTTCGATTGGTTCCTCGACGAACTGCAATTTTTCGTCAATTCTTAGCTCTTGAAATGGTACTACAAGTGTTTCTTCGGACAAACACTTCTTCAATTGTGAAACATGGAAAACATCATGAACGTTACCCAACTCAGCAGGTAACTCGAGCTTGTACGCCACCTTACCAATTCATTCCAGAATTTTGAATGGCCCGACATAATGCGGATTAAGCTTGCCGCGTTTCTCAAAATGTATCACACCCTTCCAGGGTGAGACTTTTAACATAACGCGATCACCTACGGCAAATTCCAAGGGTTTCCTACGCTTGTCAGCGTAGCTTTTCTGTCGGTCGCGCGCCGCTGCCATACGATTTCTGATTTGTACAATCTTCTCGGAGGTTTCGAGCACAAGCTCCGGACCCGTGATTTGACTGTCACCCACTTCAGCCTAGCAGAGGGGAGATCGACATTTTCGTCCGTACAAAGCCTCGAACGGAGCTGCCTGAATACTGGTATGGTAACTATTATTGTAAGAAAACTCTACCAAAGGCAAGTGTCTCTCCCAACCTTTACCAAAATCAATAACACATGCCCGTAGCATGTCTTCTAATGTCTGGATGATTCGCTCACTTTGACCATCCATTTGAGGATGATAGGCAGTGCTCATGTCAAGACGTGAGCCAAATGATTTGTGCATCGCTTGCCACAAATTGGATATGAAACGCGAATCACAATCAGAGATAATAGAGGTTGGCGCCCCATGCCTGGAGACCACTTCCTTTAGGTAGATACTAGCCAACTATGAGAACTTGTCAGTTTCTTTGATTGCGAGGAAGTGTGCAGATTTCGTGAGACGGTCAACGATCACCCAGATGGTATCATTTCTATTTTGAGTTCTAGGTAGCCCGGTAACAAAATACATAGCGATTTGTTCCCATTTCCACATGGGTATCTCTGGTTGCTGAAGTAGACCCGAGGGTTTCTGATACTCTACCTTGACCTTTGAGCAAGTTAAGCATTTACTTACATAAGTCGCGATGTGGGCCTTCATCTTCGGCCACCATTACATGACCCTGAGATCCTGATACATCTTATCCGAACCTGGGTGAACAGAGTATCGCGACTTTTGTGCTTCGTCTATCACAAGATCTCTGAGGTTACCGTACAGAGGAATCCATATCCGTTCCATGAAATAGTAAATGTCGTCAGATCTCTCTACGAGTCGTTTCTCCATGCCACGTAAATACTCAGCTTTAATGTTTTCCTCTTTCAACGCTTCAATATGGGCAGAACGAATCTGATTAGGGAGGTTTGAGTGAATGGTGAGCTGTAATGCTCGTACACGTTTTGGTATTGATTCCTTTCAACTCAGGGCATCGGCTACAACGTTAGCTTTGCCGGGATGATACTTGATTGCGCAGTCGTAGTCATTTAAGAGTTCCACCTAGTGACGCTGTCGCATATTCAATTCCTTCTGGTCGAAAAATATGCTGGAGGCTCCTGTGATCGGTGTAGATAGTGCATTTGGTACCGTACAGATAGTGCCTCCAGATTTTCAACGCTAAAACCACGGCCCCCAACTCTAAGTCGTGGGTCATGTAATTTTTCTCATGGACCTTAAACTGTCGAGAGGCGTAAGCTATAACTTTCTCACGTTGCATCAACACGCAACCGAGACCTTGAATAGAGGCGTCACATTACACTACAAAATTTTCGGTACCTTCAGGTAGAGATAAAATCAGTGCGCTGCAAAGCTTCTGCTTGAGAAGTTGGAAAGCGTCTTCCTGTTTCATTCCCCAGGAATACACTACACCCTTCTATGTCAGAGCAGTGAGAGGTTGAGCGATCTTTGAGAAACCCTCAATGAATCTTCGGTAATACCCAGCGAGACCAAGAAACTGTCGCACCTCCGAAGGATTCTTAGGTGCGGCCCAATTCCTGATTGAGTCAATTTTAGCAGAATCCACGTGTATCCCCATTTCATTAACGATGTGACCGAGGAAGTGTACTTCCCGAATCCAGAAGTCATACTTAGAAAATTTCGCGTAAAGCTGCTCTTTCCTCAGAAGCTCCAAGATAAGACACAAATGCCGTTCGTGGTCCTCCTTGCTCTTAGAATAAATCAGAATGTCATCTATAAACACGATGACAAAATCGTCGAGATATGGTTTACATACGCGATTCATGAGGTCCATGAATACTGCAGGTGCGTTGGTTAACCTAAATGGCATCACAAGAAACTCGTAATGGCCATACCGCGTGCGAAAAGCTGTTTTTGGAACATCCACCTCTCGGACTCTCATCTGATGATAGCCCGACCTTAGATCAATCTTCGAGTAGAAACTCGACCCTTGCAACTGGTCGAACAGGTCGTCGATGCGAGGTAAAGGATAATGATTCTTGATCGTCACCTTGTTGAGTTATCGATAATCTATACACATGCGAAACGACCCGTCTTTCTTCTTTACAAACAGAACCGGGGCTCCCCAAGGCAAAGAACTGGGTCGAATAAAGCCCCGATCTAGTAACTCTTGCAGTTGATTAGACAACTCCTGCAACTCTCTAGGTGCTAGACGATAAGGAGCACGAGTGATCGGAGCTGCTCCTGGTGTAAGATCAATGTGGAACTCCACCTGACGATGTGGAGGTAAACCTGGAAATTCTTCAGGAAAAACATCAGGAAATTCACAAACAATAGGTAGACCTTCGATTCTCTTTTCTTCAGACAACGTGTCGGTAATGAGTGCTAAAATGGCAGGGTAGCCCTTTCGTAAACATTTATGGGCTTTCATGGATGAGATGACGTTGACGGTAGCACCGCTTCGATGACCCTGATCAGATAATGATTCCCCGCTAGAGAGAGGTACACGCACGATTTTCTCCTTACAAAGTATATCTGCTCTATGTTTGGACAACCAGTCCATACCAACGACTATATCAAAACTACCAAGAGTGATAGGGAGAAGGTCAATGTCAAACACTTGACCCATAAGATCAAGTTTACACCCTACGAGTACATGTGTGGCTTCTATCGACTTGCCATCAGCTAATTCCACTATGTGTTTGGTTACAAGAGGTGTTAGGGTTAACCCTAACTGACGACTAAACCCCCAAAGACACATAACTCCAATCGGCACCAGAGTCGAATAATACAGTAGCTAGAATACCGTTAATAGAGAACGTACCAGTCACGACAATGCCATCGTTCCTTGCATCGCCGGCTGTAACACCTCGAAAATTCACGTCCTATAATGTATTGACACGTGTCATAAGCTTGAACGTGTGAAAGAATACTCTAGAGGGACTAAAGTTGACAAATAAAGAAACTATGTGAATATAAGGGTTCAAAATGTCAACAATGGATAAATATGCCTTACAATAACCCTACAAGATGTTTATACATTCACACGAATGAATCATGGATCATACGAAGCTAAATATAAAAGAAAGTGAGAGATTACAGACTACAGGGGTTAAATGTGTCAACATGTTTAAAGTATACCTCTGAGTGACCTTTTAGCAAACCCGAAGCTTTGTAACGGTAAAATATGCTCACTAGAATGTGTGACAAAAATTTCATAAAGTTTCGTTATCATATGAGAAAGTTATGATCAAATTCGTATACGAGGGGTTAAAAGCGTCAACGTTGGAAATTATGACCTTTCGGGTGATTTCGAAGTTAACCAAGGACTTAACAAAGTTTGTATAAGTCTTGGAACCCTCAAAAGTAAATTTAGAAGGCTTATAATGCAATAAATAATGTGAAAACGACGTTTGGAAGGTCCAGGGGCCAAACTGTAAACATTTAAAAGTTTTGTTGTGATGGCATGTTGCTTGCGCACCTCAACACTGTGAGCGATGCGGTGCGCAAGCAAGTCCCAGATGTGAAAATGTTGACAGCTGCCTGTATAACCGGTTACACTGACTTAAAAGCTGGTTTTTTCGATTCAAGGGGCTCCCATATCTGGTTTTTAGCTTCCTAGGCCACCTGGGATGATCTTATAACATCACTAGACTATGTTGGCATGATCCTAAGCTCATTGAGTTCACTATATAAGAAGATGAAAGTTTCAATTTTTGGGCATTTGCATTTGCAACTACTTCTAGAGCTCTCTGGTCTGCAAGTAACCTTCCTAGTGATCACTAATCATAATTAGGACTCTGGTAAGCATTCTTAACCTTTCTAAATTCGTTTTAGCTTAGTTAATTAGCTAAAAGTCAAACCATCGTAATTAAGGTTTGACTTCGTGATTAATTAAAATGTGCTCAGTCAAATCACGAATTAAAAGTACCTTTAAGTAGGTAATGATATGGGTAATAAACCCTTAAAAGGTATTCTCTGATACCCACTTTATCTAGGTCAATTGTCGAGTCAAACTCGATATTAAAAAGTCAACAGGAAGCTCAATTTTAAATTAATGCATAATTAGCAATGTAAAGACTATGCAACCTGTTTTATCATTAATATAACTTGGTAATTAATATAAGAACATGTCTAAACATGTTCAACTCGACAATTTTCAGTTTAGGCTCGGTTCGGAACCGAAAGTCGCATAGTTTGACTTATGCTTTGACTTTCAGTTTTGACCCGTTTAAGCATAGTTTGGAAATGCCTTAGAGCTCTATTAGGACCAAGTTACCTATAAGTATAACCCTCTGTGATTATACAACTTGGTTCATTAGTTATCCGATTCATATGCGTGATTCCGTTAAATGCTTAAATGTTGACTATTATGCCCTTTTGACCTTAAAATGTGATTTTTGAAAAGTAAAAGAGTAGAAACCTTAGTTACTGATTTATAAACTTGCACCTAAAATTTGACATCAGTTTGAGGTCTAGATTAAGAGTTATGCTCGTTAGCGTAATTTGAAAGCTTTTTAGTAATTAAATGGCATAATTAGCATATAGCCTATCTAAACTCACTTTTTGATACCAATCTTTTTACCCACTGATATAAAATAATATTTTAAGATTTTTGGAGATTTTTATTTATTTTTAAGCTGAGCATAACTTAGAGTTCTAAATATGATTCGGGTAATGCCGGTTTTACCCTTTTAAGCCATAAAATGAGTTTTACAAATCCTTTTGACCCCAAACCTTTTTCTACTGATCTAATATAATAAATAAAGTATTTTGAGCCTTCTGGAATTATAAAAATACCAGCTTTCCTTTGAATCGCCTTTTTAAGCGTTTTGACGCATAGTGTGTGCTAAAACCAAATTAAACATATAAGGTTGATACCTACTGATATTTTTAGTATATTTTTATATATTAACAGTAAGTAAAAGTTTTTAAACTCAGGTTTCCAGTTTTGACCTTTTAGGCCTATGTGAAATTACCAAAATACCCTTAAGAGGCATAGTTTGGTTATAAAGGATATATTTCACATATATATGATACCCTACTGATATAACCTAGTAAATTGAGTAATCTTACTGATTACATCAGACCCGAAACTCAAGTTCATATTTAAACTCTTTTATAACCTTTTTAATGACCAAAATACCCCTACGGGGCGTAATGTGAGTCTAAATCCGTTTTGGGCATAATATAAGATATCTTTCTGATGTCACAACATAATTAAAGCATAATAACTTAGGAAACTTGCATATGACTCATTTGGTTACTCGTTACGCACTTTTCGCGTTCGGATCGGCGTATGTAACTAGTTTGCATATATTAGCCGAAACGGGTCAACTATATCATTTTTGTCTCAAAATCCAGAATGTGTTTAGATTACCCATATTATACAAGTCTTCAAACTTGTCGGGTCAAAACCACATTCTAATCCGGTCTTCGCCTTATCATGCGTTTGAACCGTATCTTTCTGTAAGACTAACCGGTCTAAGCTCAGGCTTAATTAAAGACCCGTTAACATTCTAATTGGTTATTTATACCATCATTCCAGACTAGAGCCTTCCGGTAAATGGTACCTACGCTTACTTAAGTGAATACGGCTGAGTTATTAAATTCTTGCTATTTAAGTCAGGAGCTAGCTCAGGTAAATACTCTTAACTTATTTTCCCTATACGGGCTTGGGATACGGTATTATAATAATACCGCTTGGTCGGGTATTGAATATTTAATATTATTATGGTTAAATTATTGAGGTAACCCGGTTTAATCTGTATTGTTTGAAATAAAGACCTTTAGGGGTTAATGACCATGTCCCGGATATCCTTGACATCATTGTGTTATAAAATGGCCACGCCTTATACACGGGGTGTAGGCATACACCTGACAGTTGTTTAAGGAAAAACGGTATCTCACTCTCTTGTGGGCCTATACTTGTGGCGTGTCTGTTAATCTGACTCGGTTTCTACATCGGGCCCTGAACGTATAACGAACATGTAAATCTGTATACAAGATTATAACTATAATTGTCCCAAGTTATAAAGAGTTTGTGCCTCGTGCATTCAAGTCAATTTTTATTAAACCTTTTCAAAATGAGTCGGTTAAGCGTATTTACCAGTGAAAACTGACGTCTTTTCCAAAAGGGTTAAGTGACAGGTACTGGACGTAATTGGCTGGAAGCTCAAGGCGTTAATAAGGAATCTTGCAAGTTCTAGGCGTCTAAAGTCTGTTGAATAATGTTTATGTTTTAAGATCCGCCTGTGGATCCTTTACTTTCCGTTGTAATACTGGATATTACTTTATATTCGGATTGTAATATATTTACCTTTTGCTTCCGCTGTGCATTTATATATTGTGTTGTTTGTCTATGATGATATCAACTACGTCACTATACTCCCCACCGGGCCCACCGGTGACACGTGGAAAGTCGGGGTGTGACAGGTTGGTATCAGAGCCAACACTGAGTGAATTAAACACTAGTCTTTTGTGTTTAATCTCAGTTACACAGTTGCACATTCTTGAGTCTAGACAAGAACATAGGACTAATCCAAATTCGTTTTATTTGTTTCTTTTGTTAATTTCTGATTAGCTCTTGCATGGGCGAGTCATTTCAGTTAGAAGTCCCGTTTTGGGCAACCATGTATTTGTTTAAATTTTAATAGGAACGGTTAGATTTAAAATAACATTCCTTTTTATAAGATCTACCATTATAATAAAATGGCAAAATTTAAAAAGGACAAGACCTAGCAATATGTCACATTAAGACAGGGCCAAGATGGTAGTTCCTCAATTAGATTCAGATCCTTGTTAACATTTCAATTTAGGATTGTTCTGCGTAATTATTAATAGAATCTTAAAGGTAAAACCTAGCCTAAATGTCGTTGCAGACATGGCCAAGATGGTAAAACCTATTCGAAAGATTCAAACCCTTATTAACATCTGATATGTTATCATTAATGACAAAGATATGATTCGATAAAATCACATAAGTCATTTTAAATTGGGATGTTCTAAATTCCCTTATTTATATAACCATCCCTTATGGATGAAATGCCTACGGGCTATAATTAACGTGCTTTGAGACTAAAGACAGTAGTGGTCTACAACCCCCTGTTAAAAAGGATAATGAACTTTGATTCAAGCCTTAGTACCTCGATTCTATAAAAATCCTGGTTTATAAATTAAATCTGTCCATATGACTAGGCTGTTGAGCCATTATTAAATTATAATTGGGGATATAATACTTACGAGTCATATCCAATGTCATATAAGAATAAAGACAGTGGTAGCTTACAACTCCCTGTCAAAGAAAGGTAATGAACTTTGATTCAAACCTTAATGCCTTGATTCCATAAATTCTGGGCTTATAAATTTAAACTTGTCTACGTGACTAGGCCTTATGTGCTATTACTAACTTATAATTTAGGATTATGATAAAGATCCTGAACAATTATATATTTAACAAATTAACTAAAATGTGTATTAAAAACATGGTTAATAAATCGTCAAGAACGATAGTACTGTATGGGCTTCTAAATAAAACTTGCCCTTATTTTCTTTTTGTAGTAATTAAAACTACCTACATGGCTGACTCTGACGAGATAAACAGTCATCCTCTAGAAAACCGCGATGATGATAAGATTAATATAACCAGAGGAGAGCTCCGTACACTGATTGATACAGCTGTATCTAAAGCTGTAGAGGAGCAATTTAAGGAGTATAGTGGGACGCATAGTCGAGCCTCATCTGTACCCCACTCTAAGTCTATTCCAAAGACCCATTCAGTGGCTCATGACAAGCCACCCTCTAAGAAAGACGAACTAAAGAAAGATGATGATCGACATTCATCTAACCTAAACAGTGTTCCATCTAAAAGGATAGTGTTTGATGATAAGCCACACACCAAGTCCTGCACCTACAAGTACTTTGTTTCCTGCAAACCCCGGGATTTTACTGGGGAGAAAGGAGCAATAGATTGTATGACCTGGTTGGATGAGATGGACACGGTAGTTGACATCAGCGGTTGTGCTGAAAGGGATGTAGTGAAATATGTATCCCAATCGTTCAAGGGAGAGGCACCAGCATGGTGGAAGGCTCTCATTCAAGCTGCTGGGAAGATCCCACTTTACAACATGTCATGGGAACAGTTTGTTGCTCTCATTATGGAGAACTACTGCCCTCAACACGAGGTTGAGAGGATTGAGTCAGATTTCTTATCATTGGTTATGACAAACTTAGATTGTCAAGCTTACCTCACCAGTTCAATACCCAGTCCAGACTGGTTCCTTACCTGGTAACATCAGAACCCAAGAGAATTGCTCGCTTCATTGGGGGTTTAGCCCCAGAAATCAAAGCCAGTGTTAAGGCTTCAAGACCTACTACATTCAGGTCAGCGGCCGATCTGTCGCTATCCCTTACACTCGATGTAGTTAGAAACAAGGCTGTCAAAGCCTCTGAAGATGGAAAGCGTAAAAGAGAGGATGAGGATTCTCATCGCTCCGATAGGAAGAGGAACTCTGAGGATAAGAAGAGTTCCGGGTTTAAGAAAGACAGCCAGCAGTCGGGTGAGAAGACCAGGTGCGAAACCTGTAGGAAATACCATCTCGAGAAATGCAGATTTGAATCTCAGCCTCTACCGTGTGGAATTTGCAAGTCTAGGGAACATAAAACCCTGGATTTCAAGAAGTTGAAAGATGCAACCTGTTACGGTTGCAACGAGAAGGGGCATATCAAGACCAACTGCCCTAGGAATCAGAAGAAGCCCGAAGAAGTCAAGAAAACAAACGCATGATGAACGCCTAGGACGCAGAATGATAACCTTATAGCAGGTACCTTTCCTTGTCAAGCAGTTTATACAGGAATTTATTGATACTGGCACATATAATTCTATAAAGAACAATAAATGTTGTGAACTGTTGTCTCCGCTGATTAGGACTCTGGTCATTTAACGCAAGATAGAAATTGGCCGATGACACTATAGAAAATACTCTAACAAATCTTAGATTGATATTTTATATCTATTGAGAATCACTCTCTTCTGATATCCTTATGATAAGCTTTCAAGCTATCCAAATTCATCACTATAATAAAGACATATGTGACATTCTGATCCCCTGTTAAAAAGGTGATGGATTAGGACCAAACCAAATGCCATTAAAGGTCTTTTGTGACCTAGGCTAAGTAAAATTTATAAATATTAAATAACGTTCATTGAGAATGTTAATTATATATTGGCCGGTATGGTTTAATGAAACCATGGTTAGTATATAAGACCATGAGGATGATGAATAACAGTGGTCGGATCACAACCAAGAGATTGATTCATTTAGTAATAGGAACCAAATCTTGAGTATGACAAACTCGGATAAGACATCAGTCAATCATGCCATTGATGAGGCGGCGCATGCTAATGATACTACAATTGTAAACCTGAAAAAGTCCAAGGATGTTCTTCAAACTATGATAAGACACAGCTGTGGGAAAAGCTGTGAAGAAGATCATGAAAAAGTTCAAAGAGTCGAATGCTACTTGCTCCAAATCCTTCGTAAACTATAAGTATAGCAAACTCTTAAAATCTTTCTTAAGAACCATAGTTATTAAGTGAAGGCAGGAACCATAAGAACTATTTCTTCTGTTCTTGTCAAGAACCTTCAGTCGTAGAATTTAGAAGTATCCTCTTTCTAGGTGTAATGCGTCAACACTTAGAATTGATATCTCTTTGATCTCTAATGATTGCGGATACCAGACGGTATGATAAAAGCGTCATATGAGGATTGATGTATCTTAATATGTCCCATAGATTGCTTCCATGCCTGATCAGTATGGAGGTTTAATGCATGGGACCACAAGGATATCTCAATGGTCATATGATGCTAAGGTCAACTATTGGTATTCAAAGAAGATATCCAAAATGGAATGGTCCAAGTAAATGTTCCCGATTAAGAAATTCATGGACTCGTAACATAAATGTGTCACTTCTCTGATACAGAATATGATTAATGAACTGAAGCCCGAGATTTTTAAATCTCTGTAACCTCCTTGTACCTTAATTATCTTCTCCTAAGATTACCCTGTTTACCCCTGAGAGGCAAATAGAGTTAAGATTAACATCCCACTTTGGGTTGGAGTGTTGTAGAACTCCATGATTGATTATGGGATGATCAAAACCCTGATTAAGTAAACTTTAAGATAAGAGATTCATATAGTCTAACTCGATATTCCGAGAGTTAAATAAGAAAGACGGTTCATTCTGTTTATGCATTGATTACCGCAACCCTAATTAGGCAACAATTAAGAATTGCCATTAGCTGCCCAGGATCGTCGATTTGTTCGACTAACGGCAAGGATTAGCTATTTCTTAAGATTATTTTTAAGCAATGATTGGGATAACCATCCCACCTTAAGATAAGCTTTTCTATAATAATTGATATGTAAGTATTAAGGCTGCTCCTTTGGAGACCTTGTATAGATGGAATGTTAAACATCTATTGTTAAATAGAGAATTGGTGAGTCCAATTATCAGGATTCGAAAGTTGCCTAGGAAACAACAAATAAGATCATACAAATCCATAATCGAATTGTAAGTTGCCAGTATACGGCAGGAAATCAAGGATTTATGAAAGTGGCAACCCTCCCAAGTTCTTGTTAAAGAAATAGGGTTCAACAAAAGATATCACCCTGGAAGGGTGTGTCAATTTGTTAATTATCAGACTAGTTAAGCTCTGAATATAGAAAATCATTCGAAGGAATCGAATGTATCAAGATCAGATAGCTTAAAAGCAAAAACCTATTTAAGAAGTTGGACAGAGCTCGCAATACATTTCACACTAATGATTTAGGGATGTGTTTCGCCAATAAGTCAAGAAGCACTATCACATAATGATATGCAGATTTATGATATAATGAGCAACCTATGTCGATTAAGGATCGACAGGTGAAGAAGCTCCAAAAGGATACATGTGCCTATTATAGAGGTCAACTGTGGGAGCTTGGAAAGACTCCAGATATGTTATAGGAGTTAGGTCCATTATGCGACAAAAAGTACTTCAAGCGTTTTAACAAATCTCGAGGTCGAGATTTCTTTTAAGGGGGTGAGGATGTGACACCTCGAAAATTCACGTCCTATAATGTATTGACACGTGTCATAAGCTTGAACGTGTGAAAGAATACTCTAGAGGGACTAAAGTTGACAAATAAAGAAACTATGTGAATATAAGGGTTCAAAATGTCAACAATGGATAAATATGCCTTACAATAACCCTACAAGATGTTTATACATTCACACGAATGAATCATGGATCATACGAAGCTAAATATAAAAGAAAGTGAGAGATTACAGACTACAGGGGTTAAATGTGTCAACATGTTTAAAGTATACCTCTGAGTGACCTTTTAGCAAACCCGAAGCTTTGTAACGGTAAAATATGCTCACTAGAATGTGTGACAAAAATTTCATAAAGTTTCGTTATCATATGAGAAAGTTATGATCAAATTCGTATACGAGGGGTTAAAAGCGTCAACGTTGGAAATTATGACCTTTCGGGTGATTTCGAAGTTAACCAAGGACTTAACAAAGTTTGTATAAGTCTTGGAACCCTCAAAAGTAAATTTAGAAGGCTTATAATGCAAGAAATAATGTGAAAACGACGTTTGGAAGGTCCAGGGGCCAAACTGTAAACATTTGAAAGTTTTGTTGTGCTGGCATGTTGCTTGCGCACCTCAACACTGTGAGCGTTGCGGTGCGCAAGCAGGTCCCAGATGCGAAAATGTTGACAGCTGCCTGTATAACCGGTTACACCGACTTAAAAGCTGGTTTTTCGATTCAAGGGGCTCCTATATCTGGTTTTTAGCTTCCTAGGCCACCTGGGATGATCTTATAACATCACTAGACTATGTTGGCATGATCCTAAGCTCATTGAGTTCACTATATAAGAAGATGAAAGTTTCAATTTTTGGGCATTTGCATTTGCAACTACTTCTGGAGCTCTCTGGTCTGCAAGTAACCTTCCTAGTGATCACTAATCATAATTAGGACTCTGGTAAGCATTCTTAACCTTTCTAAATTCGTTTTAGCTTAGTTAATTAGCTAAAAGTCAAACCATCGTAATTAAGGTTTGACTTCGTGATTAATTAAAATGTGCTCAGTCAAATCACGAATTAAAAGTACCTTTAAGTAGGTAATTATATGGGTAATAAACCCTTAAAAGGGTATTCTCTGATACCCACTATATCTTGGTCAATTGTCGAGTCAAACTTGATATTAAAAAGTCAATAGGAAGCTTAATTTTAAATTAATGCATAATTAGCAATGTAAAGACTATGCAACCTGTTTTATCATTAATATAACTTGGTAATTAATATAAGAACATGTCTAAACATGTTCAACTCGACAATTTTCAGTTTAGGCTCGGTTCGGAACCGAAAGTCGCATAGTTTGACTTATGCTTTGACTTTCAGTTCTGACCCGTTTAAGCATAGTTTGGAAATGCCTTAGAGCTCTATTAGGACCAAGTTACCTATAAGTATAACCCTCTGTGATTATACAACTTGGTTCATTAGTTATCCGATTCATATGCGTGATTCCGTTAAATGCTTAAATGTTGACTATTATGCCCTTTTGACCTTAAAACGTGATTTTTGAAAAGTAAAAGAGTAGAAACCTTAGTTACTGATTTATAAACTTGCACCTAAAATTTGACATCAGTTTGAGGTCTAGATTAAGAGTTATGCTCGTTAGCGTAATTTGAAAGCTTTTTAGTAATTAAATGGCGTAATTAGCATATAGCCTATCTAAACTCACTTTTTGATACCAATATTTTTACCTACTGATATAAAATAATATTTTAAGATTTTTGGAGATTTTTATTTATTTTTAGGCTGAGCATAACTTAGAGTTCTAAGTATGATTCGGTTAATGCCGGTTTTACCCTTTTAAGCCATAAAATGAGTTTTACAAATCCTTTTGACCCCAAACCTTTTTCTACTGATCTAATATAATAAATAAAGTATTTTAAGCCTTCTGGAATTATAAAAATACCAGCTTTCCTTTGAAAACCCGGAAATGGCTCCGAATCGCCTTTTTAAGCGTTTTGACGCATAGTGTGTGCTAAAACCAAATTAAACATAAAAGGTTGATACCTTCTGATATTTTTAGTATATTTTTATATATTAACAGTAAGTAAAAGTTTTTAAACTCAGGTTTCCAGTTTTGACCTTTTAGGCTTATGTGAAATTACCAAAATACCCTTAAGAGGCATAGTTTGGTTATAAAGGATAGATTTCACATATATATGATACCCTACTGATATAACCTAGTAAATTGAGTAATCTTACTGATTACATCAGACCCGAAACTCAAGTTCATATTTAAACTCTTTTATAACCTTTTTAATGACCAAAATACCCCTACGGGGCGTAATGTGAGTCTAAATCCGTTTTGGGCATAATATAAGATATCTTTCTGATGTCACAACATAATTAAAGCATAATAACTTAGGAAACTTGCATATGACTCATTTGGTTACTCGTTACGCACTTTTCGCGTTCGGATCGGCGTATGTAACTAGTTTGCATATATTAGCCGAAACGGGTCAACTATATCATTTTTGTCTCAAAATCCAGAATGTGTTTAGATTACCCATATTATACAAGTCTCAAACTTGTCAGGTCAAAACCACATTCTAATCCGGTCTTCGCCTTATCATGCGTTTGAACCGTATCTTTCTGTAAGACTAACCGGTCTAAGCTCAGGCTTAATTAAAGACCCGTTAGCATTCTAATTGGTTATTTATACCATCATTCCAGACTAGAGCCTTCCGGTAAATGGTAACTACGCTTGCTTAAGTGAATACGACTAAGTTATTAAATTCTTGCTATTTAAGTCAGGAGCTAGCTCAGGTAAATACTCTTAACTTATTTTCCCTATACGGGCTTGGGATACGGTATTATAATAATACCGCTTGGTCGGGTATTGAATATTTAATCTTATTATGGTTAAATTATTGAGGTAACCCGGTTTAATCTGTATTGTTTGAAATAAAGACCTTTAGGGGTTAATGACCATGTCCCGGATATCCTTGACATCATTGTGTTATAAAATGGCCACGCCTTATACACGGGGTGTAGGCATACACCTGACAGTTGTTTAAGGAAAAACGGTATCTCACTCTCTTGTGGGCCTATACTTGTGGCGTGTCTGTTAATCTGACTCGGTTTCTACATCGGGCCCTGAACGTATAACGAACATGTAAATCTGTATACAAGATTATAACTATAATTGTCCCAAGTTATAAAGAGTTTGTTCCTCGTGCATTCAAATCAATTTTTATTAAACCTTTTCAAAATGAGTCGGTTGAGCGTATTTACCAGTGAAAACTGACGTATTTTCCAAAAGGGTTAAGTGACAGGTACTGGACGTAATTGGCTGGAAGCTCAGGGCGTTAATAAGGAATCTTGCAAGTTCTAGGCGTCTAAAGTCTGTTGAATAATGTTTATGTTTTAAGATCCGCCTGTGGATCCTTTACTTTCCGTTGTAATACTGGATATTACTTTATATTCGGATTGTAATATATTTACCTTTTGCTTCCGCTGTGCATTTATATATTGTGTTGTTTGTCTATGATGATATCAACTACGTCACTATACTCCCCACCGGGCCCACCGGTGACACGTGGAAAGTCGGGGTGTGACACCTGCTCCAATCGTAAATGCTCGCCCGCGAGCACCATTTCCGCTGTTATTCCCATTGTTATTTCCCCTGTTGTTGTTCTAGAGATTATCCCCGTTGTTGTTGTTGGCATTCTAGTTCAACTGTGGGCAATCCTTCTTGAAATGCCCTTCAGTGCCGCACTGATAACATCCCCTCAGATTACCCCGATTCTGCTGGGGTTGCTGCCTCTGTTGTTTGTTGCTGGGGCTGCTGCTGTTGCTTGGGGTGTGGAGCTCTAGAATCTTTCGCCATGTGACCCATCTTGTCACACCTTTGACATGCTCAGCTACACTGACCATAATGGTGAAAACCACACTTATTACACTTCGGTTGTTTCCTTGCATAAGAACCTGAAGTCTGACTACTGTTCTGATTCTGGTTGACCGAAGACGGCTGGCTGAAGCTGCGTGTGCTGTTGTTATCAGGCTTCTTTTGTGACTGATTCGAGTTGGTCGCCTTATCTGCCTCACTCCACTTACGCTTATTATCAGTGGTGGGGGTGGCAGTGGTAACAGTAATAGCGGCAGTAGTAGCAACACGTGGTGGCAGCGAGCCACGCTCCACCTCCTGATCAGTAATCTTGTGAGCCAGCCTGATAATTCGTGGAAGGTTGTCGAGGTTCACTACAGTGACTAACCCCTTAACTGATGGAGCCAATCCCTTAATGTAGAGCTCGATCCTGCGAGGTGGTGGTTGGGACAGGTTAGGACACATGTTTGCCAGTTCGTGAGACCGTTTCGTATAGGCCTCAATCTCAGATCCCTCAATCTTCAAGTTATAAAACTCGTTCTCCAACTTTTGCATTTCATCATGAGGACAATACTCCTCTCTCATCAGTTCCTTAAAATCATCCCAGGTAGTAGCATTTGCCATTTCAATGCCCAGCATCTGCACCTGGGCATTCCACCAAGTCAAAGCACCATCCTCTAGGGTGCCAGAAGCAAACTTCACCCTGTCCCCAGCTGGACAGTTACACATGGCAAAAACAGATTCGGCTTTCTCGAACCAACAGAGCAGTCCCACAGGACCTTCAGCTCCACTGAAAGTTTGAGGCTTGTAATCCATGAATGTTTTGAACGTACACGCAGGTGGATTGTTCTGGTTTTGGTTCACAGGTTGACCTATAACAAAAGAAAGTACGCACAAATAAGAGTCAAGTAAATGACCGAAGAGTATGCTTTGTCTGGTATATATCGTACCAGCTTGATAGGCCGCAAAGGCCTCAGCCACCCGTGTGTTGATCAGGTCGGTCAACTGTGCTTGGGTCATATTGATATTGCCACGTCCACCGCCGTGGCCACCTCCATATCCACCGTTACGTCCGCCACGTCCGTTCATGATTCTATATAAGAAGAGTGGAAGAGGTAAGGATCACAGTTAAGTAGTAGTCAACCATTGCTACGACTTCTATGGACTTGAGGAACTCTAACATTATACGATTAATGGAACAGAACCCCTTTTACACTCATTAAGCCTCACTGGGATTCATATGCACCCTACATTATTATTATATGTGCACCCATAATAATAAGGCAATTTGCATGCTTATCTCAGTGCCTCTTAACTTGCGCTAAAAGGTTCCCCACACTCAAGTAATAGAACGGAGGATAACCCAAAACTAGAAATCACAAAAGGCGAGAGGTAGTGTCACACTATCAAGCATCACTAAAACATGTAGCACAGGTAATCGTATCATGGTATCTAGTGTGTAGTTTCATGCAAATCGTGAGTGTGTGACTACTAAACCAGTGATGCATAAAGTAAACAGAGGACGAACCTTGCGATCTGGAGCTGAGTGTCATGGTCGTTTTCGATACTGTTTGGTTATAGTCTGGTTTTATGAAAACGTTTTAAAACCTAGTTCACTATAACCAGTGACTCTGATACCAAACTGCCACACCCCCAAAAATACCACAAGCGGAAACCCCCGCTAGGCGTGTGACGTACAAGGATCTAGCCACCAATCACATTGAACCATAACATAGTATTAAGTAAAAGTTTTCATTTATTTCATAAAATAAATCCAAACGTAATTCAATATAAATATGTTATGCGGAAGCAACATGTAAATAGTTATTCCAAGTGTTTCAAACAAATGTGCAATGATCATTAAACTTGTATCCAATAGCCGCGACCCATGACCACTCCAGCACTCCCAAATAGCAAGTTCCAATCCAAGAACCTAAGGACCTGCAAGCATGCAGAAAAACGTGTATCAGACAATGTTGGTGAGTCCACAGTTTGTGTTAACCGTTTAATACCAAGTAGTGACTTATGATTTGTTATGTTGATAATAACTCGATACCGCAGATGGCCCTTTTTGCCCTTCCCCAATGCTCTATCAAACATTGGTCATGATTTTAAGTTATTAGTTCACGCCCGTCCTATCCAGGTACGTCGTGAGGGTGCCAAACCTAATAGCGCTATCAACTAATAACCCTGTTGCCCTATAAGCAACTAACCCGGTAGTATGATGGGACTTAAGTGATAGAGAGTGAGTGTATTATCCAACATTAACGTTTACTGAAAACCGTTGCATATCCCCTGCAAGGATATGCTTATGTGAAATCCGCCTCACATCCCCTGCAAGGATGTAGGTATTTGAAAAACCGCCTCACATCCCCTACAAGGATATTGGTTTACGAAAATCCGTTTACAAGTTTTGTCAGTTTGCTTGTCCCCATCGGAAGCATGCTTGTTTTGAGAGAAGTGAACTCACCTTGGTTTGCTCGGTATGACTAGCTACTTGTGCAGACTTAAACAGTCACAGCCTATGGTATTCATGTATACGTGATCAGTTTACATTCACTTAGTTCGCACATAAGGTATAATGATAGTATGCATTTCAAGCAGTGATTCCCGAATAGTACACAACAGTTACATAAACTCCTACAAATCCTCAGTTCACATATATGTTTCACAACAATATATAATAGTCAAGCGTATTACTCATGACAACCCATTCATGTTTCCTCAGCCAATATTAATCATCATTGACATGCATTTAATAGAGTTTCATCAACAAGAAATCATTCATAGTTACCTACTGTTCATGTTCAGCTCATATACTTACACGACGAAACACTCCATGTTTCGTCGAGATGAGGGGTCACGAAAACCCAGTGTTTCGTCGAGAAGATGGGTGACGAAAGACCTCGTGTTTCGTCAAGACTATGGGTGACGAAAGACCTAGTGTTTCGTCAAGGATCAGATTAATGACGAGTCCAGTTTTTTGTCACCTCTCCAAACAGACAGTTATAGTTTCTTCCATTCAGCCGTAACATATGCTATCAAGTTCATCAGTACACAACAGATCTAACCACAGATTAAACGATAATCATGCATTCTAATTAAGAATCAACACTAATATCCAAGTTATCAGTTAATCATCATGCATCAACCTTGCACCCTAAACGTAACAGTTTACAGTTGGTTACCATGCAACCCTAGCCATTAACTTATCATGCGATCATCGTGATAAAGCAACAATTCAACAATGGAACACAACACAGAATTACATATAAGCAATCGTTAATCGTAGGGTTTTCTAACCACTAACAACATGAACAAACCCAAAATCATTCATTCATTCTAATTGCACAATGACACAGACGAAACCCTAATGCATCTCAAACAATCATCTACAAATCAAACATTATACAACATCATGTGTGGTGAAGAGCTAACCGGTCAACGAGATAATCACAAGAATGCAAGAAGACTTCGAGAGGAAAGAATAGCATTGCCGTCATTCACAAATGAGAAGAAAGGTTTAGGGTTAGGTAGGTTTACGTTTAAATAGGAAGGTCAGCGTATCTGGGTTCCATTTGGGCCGAAGCCCATTTCGGCGAAACACCTTCCGACGACAAACCAAGTTTCGTCGTGAAACCTAAGTGGCGAAAACCAATCTTTCGTCGAGGGCATTTGCAAGCCTTAATTTTTCATTTACAAAATAATATAACAATTTATTAATCACATTGATGAATCAAATACCAAACGTGCACTGATACAACTCAACGAACTAAGAAGACATAGATGTGAAACAAGTAACGTGTCGAGGAAAGGCCTTGCAAACTCAGGTTGTTACAATCAAAATATATATTTTCCTAAATACATATTTAGTTACTTTTATTATCAAAAACCAACCTCCAATATTTGTAATTTTTGTAATAAAAATTATGGCAACTTTTATATGAAAACCATGCTCAAAATTTACTTATAAACACTTGTTTTAAAAATATTTTTCTAAGTGTTTAATTTCTACAAAATTTTTGCCATAGTTTCCCCTTAAAAATGGAGGTTTCTATGCTTTTAAAGCATATCATTTTCTTTTATAAATCATCACAATCAATAATAATCCAAACAATATGTTGGTGCATATGTCTGTTGACTTCGTCTTGTATCGAGTCATGTAATTAAAATAGATAGACCAGGACACGTTGTACGAAAGAAACGGGAAACAGACCTGAACCAGCCACCCCTCACGAAGTGGCTAGGCCACCTCGCACGAGGTGACAAGTTCCACCTCACACGAGGTGACAATTTCGTGCGGTCTGGCCAGGTCGTGCAACCTGGACAAGCTCGTGTGGACTGGTTCGTGCGGTCTGGGATTCCTATAAACAGGTGTTCTTGGATCTTCATTTGTAACTTTGTGATTCCGAAGACGAAGTGCTGCCGAAGTGTCGAACGATCTGTAATCAGTTTCAAATCAATATAATCGACAGTTAAAGTGATTCTAAGTGTGAATCTAGCTGATATAACATCAATACGTCTGATTCCTCCTTTCGTATTGATCGAGAGCTCTTCTGAACGACTCGTTTGATCGAATCCCGATCCTACAAGTGGTATCAGAGCTCAGGAGGAAGAGTTCTTACCATTTCAGCTTGTTTTCTTCAAAAACAACTCATTTCTACTCATTCTTCTACACTTTTTCATCAAATTTACCGAGATTCCATGGTTAAAATGACTTGATTTTCACATATAACACGTAAAACACTGTTTTGAACAATCCGTGAACAAATCAGATGCAACTTCAACCAAAAACTTGATAAAAATTGAAAAAAATGATGAACTATTGAACCAAACCGCGTGAAAAACATATCAGATCGTTCGACAAATCATCAGATTGTTTGAAACTATGTTCCAGGTCGTGCGGTTTTAGTCAGGTCGCTTGAAAATCTGACCAGGTCGCACGAAAATCTAAACCAGGTCGCTTGGTTTGGGTCAGGTCGCTTGAAATTAGTTCAGGTAATTTGGATATCACCCCAGGTCGTACGATTTGAGTTCAGGTCGTTTGGAAATCGAATCAAGTCGCACGGATTGAACCTGATCCAGGTCGTTTGAACTGAACCAGGCTGTTTGAAGTTTATTCCAGGTCGCGTGGAAACCTTGTCAGGTCGCACGGTTTGAAATAGGACCAGGTCGTGTGAAATTTTGGTCGTACAATGTGGTTTAAAAGTCTTCAGATCGTTTGAAAATTAATCAATTCGTTTGAAGGTTAACCAGGTCGTTTGAGTTTGTTGTTTCAGATCGTTTGAAAGTCTCTAGATCGCACGAAATTCAAATCGTTTGAAGTATCAAACACTCAGATTGTTTGAACTTGTTATACCGTTTGTGAATTACCAGAACGTTTGAAAACTCAGCTCATTTGAACAATCAGTTTTTGTGAACTTTCGATACCAAAACATGGAAAACGAATTTTACAATGCGTTTGCTACTGCTCCGGTCGCTCCAGTTACAGTTGCTGAAACTGTTGGTATCGAGAATGAAACGGGAACTTTCTAAAAGCCTCCAAAGCTTATGTACATCGAGGACTTTAAAGGGTGGCAAGACCGTTTTGAAAATTGGGTACAAGCGAACAAGTTTGATGCATGGGTGTCTTTAGAGAAAGATTATACTTTACCGAAAGATGAACTTGGAAATGAAAAACAATTAAGTCAATTTTTACCGGATGAAAAATTAAAATACACAAGTGAAAAAATGATGATTAGCATTCTCCAACAAGCGGTAAAAGAAGATATTTTCGTTTTGCTTCAACATGAGGGAACTGCTAGATCAATCTGGAAAGCATTGATTAAAAAGTTTAAGGGTAGTACCGATATGATAAAAAATAAACGAGCATTACTAAATAAATCGTTTGATATGTTTAAAGCTTTTGAAGGTGAGACGACTAGGGAGATTATCGACAGATATTGTCATCTAGTCATGGAGATGAAAAGATTGGACATCAAGAAAGAAGATGAAGAATGGGTTGATAAGCTAGCCGATGCGCTACCACAGAATGAATGGGGAACATATCTGTTGATTTTAAAGCATAACCGATAATTTGAAGATATGAATTTGAGTATGTTTATCCAGAAGTTGGAAGAACATGAGCTATCAATTCGAAAAACTGCTACAATGAGAAGTCCGGGTGCTCAATAGGATGTTAGTCTGTACTACAGAGAAAACAAGATTGAGACTACTCCTAGTCCGAAGATTCAAACTGCGTTCAGGGCTGAAAATTCTTCCGGAACAAATACAAGCAATACAAATCAGAGCAGTGGATATTCTTCGTCTTATTCAAGTTTTGAACCAAATTTCTCAACACCGAGTTCTCACCAACAAAGTTCAACAAATTTTACCAGTCAAGTATTTGCAATGCAATGTTGCATTACATATTCAAAATGGTCAAAAATTTTCTCCAGATATTGCGAAGCAACACATGGCATCTCTTGTCACTGTGTTAGAGTCGTATGAAAGCTTAATTGCTGGACGAATCGGAAATCCGATGCTTACTAAAGAGGATTATGATCAGATTAATTCTGAAGAACTTGAGTTGATGGACATCAAGTGGCGTTTAGCTAGAGTTTTGAGAAGAGCAGAAAAGTTCAAACAGATCACCGGAAGAGATGATCTTCGTGAAGCTGCAACATCTCAGCTAGGTTTTGACAAATCGAAGGTTACTTGTTTTCGTTGCCGAGAAAAAGGGCATTTTAAACGAGAGTGTACAAACAGAGAAGCAACTGGAAGACAAGATCCTTTCGGAAACAACGATTATCATAGAAAAACAATTTATCATCAGGTTGCTCAACAACCATATCAACAACAATCTTCACACTCACGTACTTTTCCGATTGAAGAATCAAAGGGTAAAGCTTGTATTGGTCTGGTTGACCAAGAAGATGAAAAGATTCCGAAATATTTCAATTGGGATGATTATGATCCTTCTAGACCTCTAGTTTCTAAAGCATTTGTTGCTCAAATCTTTGAAGATTCAACCACGAAAGAAGAATCAATCAAATCTAAGAACAGTCCTAGAAGACAACCGATTTTTAAGTCTTCAGGAAGTGATGAAGACACTGATGATGAGGAAGAGTATATTAATAAATCTAGAAAACAATTGGATTATTATAGTTTTAATTTGTTTTTTGCAGATAAAATAGTGATATTGAAAGAGAAAAGGGCTGCTAGACTGAAGAGAGAAATGGAAGCAAGAAGGGTTGCTGAAGAAAAGACTGAAGTAAAGATAGAAGCTGATAAGGCAAAAGTTGAAGAAAAATCGACAGAGAAGGTCGAGGTTGAAGAGAGTGAAGTGAAGATAGAAGTTGAGAAAGAACCAATTGTGATTAAAAAGGTGGTGGAGAAAATAGTTGAAAAAATAGTTGAAGTTGAAAAAGTAGTTGAAGTTGAAAAAGTAGTTGAAGTTGAAAAAATTGTTGAAGTTGAAAAAATTGTTGAAGTTGAAAAGATTGTAGAGGTTGAAAAACCTTGTGCTAAGTGTTTAGAACCTTGCAAAGTTTGTGCCGAGAAAGATACAAAGTATGCTGAATTGGAGAAGCTCAAAGAGAACTTATTGCATAATGTGAGAAGCATAAAGGAATCATATGATCTCCTAAGGAGCAAAGTGAACTTGTACAAAAGAGCTAGTGATGAGGATATCCAGATGAAGGATCTTCTAAAAGCAACAGTTATTCAAAAGCAAACTGCAATCAACAAATACATGGAGATTATTGCAGGGCTGAAACAAGAATTGGCAGCGATGACAATTAAAACAGAAAGAGTGAATACTTTACTTCGAAGTTATCAAAGTTCAGATTATGTTATTGATCGCATCTATACTACCGTTGCAGCTCATAAGTTTGCAGATGATGAAGAAAATTCTGGTAAGAAAACTGGTTTGAATTATAACAGAGTACCAAATCCAATGTGGGATGGCTATACCCCCCGAAACTTTGAAAAGGTGGATGAAGCACTCAATATGAATCTGAAATCCGAGTCTATCGATGGATTACCAGATGATATTGATGTCACCTTCACAGCGTCTGACACTGATCATGAGTCCGAGTTAATTAAGAAAGTGGTCGATCAGGTGTTGGATAAAGATGAAGAGTCAAAGTCAGAGTCTAAATCTGAAAATTCGAGTTCATCAGACAAAAGCTCGAGTTCACCGATCAAAAGGGTTTACAATAAAGATTTTCTGATATCAAAAAATAATTTGAATGACGAAACATTCAAAGTAGCATATACTTTGAATGACTCCGACAAATTATATTCTGATGAAGAATTTCCAATAAGAAGTGTTAAAACTGAAATGATTAACAAGGTTTTCAAATTGACAGAAATTAATATTTCTGAAATAAAAGATGTAAATCTTACTGAAAAACCTAAAAAAATACACTTCAAGAGTTCAACAAAGATTGAACAAGAAAAAGGGTTACAGTTCTGGTTCGGGTTATCGAAAGAAACCAAACCATAACAGTAATTTCAAAAAGAAAGGATTAGGTTTTATTCCACCAGAAAATCATAAAAATTATAAAGAAGTTAAACCAAAAACTAAATTTGTTTCGGGAGCAAGTTCTGAAGAGGAGAAGGAGAAACCTTTCTGGAAACAGTCAAACAAGGAATTTCTCGCCGAAAAAAAGAAGAATGTGATGATAGAATCTGAATCGAGAGTTGAAAGAAGAACCTGTTTCAGATGCCACTTGTAATTGTCCAAAGTCCACCAACACAAAACAGGGTGTTTCTTCTAACTCTAAATTGAAAGAGAAATGGGTTGATGTAAAGAAACAACCAATAGAAAATTTTAAGGAGTTCAAAAATTCGACTTTCAAAGTTGGTGAAAGTTCGAAACATTTTTACAAAAGAAGAGCCAATTTAAACAAACATAAATGGGTTGTTAAGAACTCAGAGGTTGTTTCTGGCAAGGAATCTGATTCGTCAAAATCAGAGGAGCCATTTGTTGTGCTAAATGATGAGAATTCCTTTCCAACAATGGATGATGAAAATTTTCCATCATTGTCAAACGGAAAATTGAAATAAAAAATTAGTAAGATTGAGATTTCAGATCAATTCTTCTCTGATAAGAAAGAATTTGATGCTGAAAAAGCATTTAATGGTAAAGTGCTACATATTTTTGGTAAGATGGCTGATGGGAAGGTGAAGGGAGTGAAAGAATTTTATGAATCGAAAATTGTTAAACCAAATGATGATGGTTCACCCTTGATTGATCAGTCATGGGTGAGATTCTTTAAAAAGTAAAATCCTGACTTGCTGGAGCTCCCAAGTTGGTAATCGTGGAGCATGAATCGGCATCATTCTTGAAAAATGTTTTTGTGAAAAAACTACAAGTGACATTTTTTACAAATGGTTTAATAGAACAAAGTGATGAATAAATCCCCATGATGTGTGAAATCAACAAAACTAATTTTTTGGAAAAACCATTTTGATTAAAACAAACTTAAGTGTTGTGAAATCATAATGGGAAAATAGTTTGTTGTCAGGGGGAGTTCTAATTGTTTAAGCCAAGAGAATGGAGAATTGAAGCAATTCACATCAGTTTGTCATTTTATTTGTACAGTTTATTGCTTTTACTTCCAAATTTTCCCGGAAAATCAAAAATTGAAACATATTTTTGATTTTAGGGGGAGTAAAAAATTAAAATTTTGAAAAATCCAAAAACATGATAAAATAAAAATTCAAAAACATCGAAAAATAAAAAATGAGTTTTGTTGTAAAAAGAGGAAATGATAGTACATCAGTAGACAATCACAGCATGCTAAAGAATTGGAATGTTAAAAAGGTGATAAACAGTCTTACTAAAGATGTGACGATAGGCTCAGCTAGACTAGTAGATTTGCGATAACGATACAAACCTAATTGAAAAAGCCTAGTTCTAGTGGGAAACATGGTTGAAAGCATAATACTTAGTTTTGTCCTTCTTGACTGTGTGCCTGCTCGGTAATTGCTGATTGTCTAAGGACATAAAATCGGTTCAAATTGTGAGCTTTCACAACTTTGCTAAAAAGTCATTGTGATTTTGCATTTCTTTTTGCAAAGATTTAAACTTGTTTGATATCTTTTGTTTTTTTAAGCATTGGATATCCTCTGTGTATATGGAAGTATCGACCTGGATGTTAATGCCTAAACATTCTGCTTTATTTTCTTGGTGTTTCGTTTAAATCTTGGATCACCTCTGCGTATACGGGAGTATCAACCTGGTGGTTAAGATTTAAACACTTTCAACTTGTTTTTATTTCTTTTTTTGTTTAAACATTGGACTTTCTCTGCTTATACGGGAGTATCGACCTAATTGTTAATGTTTAAACATTCTACTTTGTTTTCACAAATATCACAGTTGATAATGGTTTAAAGGCATTACTTGAGTTAGTGTATTGCATGATGAGGGGATATGCTGAGATCGTGGGGTCCATAAGAATTTAGTGCAAATTAATATACCTTAACGTATCGGTAAGCATTTCGAAAGTTTTTAGATTGAGTTTAAGAGGACAACAATATCGTCAATCTATGTGAATTGTTTAAAACTTAGAGTGATTAAAGCTTAACGGTGCTAGTGATTTGTCATAAACTGATATGATCCTCTTACACAAACTTAAACAAAAATATGTCTGTATATAATATATTTCCCAAAATTTAAAAAGATTTTCAGTGTGTTTTAGCATAAAATTTTGAAAAACCAAAAAGATTTTATTTCATCTTATTTTCGACAACTGATGTTGAAATGCTGATTTTCAAATTTCCGAGTGCTAAACATGATGAACGACAGTGGGCTGGGAGAGTGTGTTTGAAATGAAAAATGAAAAATGAAGTTAAAGTTTGAGATAATTTGAGAAATGTCTTAAGATAATATTACAAGTGATGTTTTGAGGTTGATTTTACTGTTAGTTAATCAAGGTCATTAATTTGAACTTGATATAACTATTGTTGATGATTGAATGATATCTACAAGTGGTTTCTAAATTTGTTAAATTTTAAAAAAATTGTGAAATTTACTTTTGGGTAGAGAATTGTGCAGGTTACCAGGTTCCTGATCCTGTTGCTACGGAGAGCCAGAAGATGTTCCTGAACCTATGAAAGCTGCTAATGCTGATGAGGTTAAAGATGAAATGATGCTTATAGAGAAAGATACTTTGGAAAGTGCGAGAAGACCGATCAAGACTGAAGACTCAATACACTGAAGACTCGTCAACATCCAAGGGGGAGTTTGTTGGTGCATATTTCTGTTGACTTCGTCTTGTATCGAGTCATGTAATTAGAATAGATAGACCACTAAAAATGTGATTAATTTCTTTAAGAACCAAGTTTATGTAAATCTTGTAATTTAACTTAGTTTCTTGAGAAAACTAGTTTGGTAATCACCCATTTACAAGATTATTAACATGTTTCATACTTCATCACACATAAAAAAACTTCATTTTTCAAGTTCATGTTTACATAAAGGATGATCATTATGATTTTCTCAAGATCTATCCTTATACTAGCTACATCATGTGTTTAATCATCATCTAGCAAGGTTCTTATGATGATCAACATCATAAACACAAGAAATCAACAATTAAGTATACTACATACACTTAAAACAACTTGTTCTTCATGTATTTAAGCTTTATGTTTAAGTTCATGATTATTTTTCTTCATAATCTTCATGTTTAACCACTTACATAATTGTAGGATCGGTGAATCGATCAAACGAGTCGATCAGAAGAGTTCTAGATCAAATCAGAGGTGGAATTCATTGATTAGATCTTCCTTTCAGCTTGATATGCACTGAGATGTAGTTTAACTGTCGTTTGTATAGATATAACAACGTTACACGAGCTGGCGACACTTCGGCAAAGCTTCGCTACCGGAATCAGAATGTTACAAATGAGAAACCAAGATCTCCTATTTATAGGAAAGCTCATATCGCACGAACCCATCCCACACGACCTGGTCCAGGTCGCACGACCTGGCCAGGTCGCACGAACTGGTTCATCTCGTGCGAGTTGACATATTCCGATATGTTTCCTGTTTCTTTCGTTAAACGTGTCTTGGTCTATCTATACTATTACACGACTCGATACAAGACGAAGTCAACAGACATATGCACCAACAAACTCCCCCTTGGATGTTGACGAGTATTCAATACATCTAGTCTTCAGTCTTGATCAGTCTTCTTGCTCTCTTCAAAGTATCTTACTCTGTACGCATCCTTCAATCTCTTTCTTTCTCTCCCAGAATCTCAACCTGATTCTTCACATTCTCTTGATCAGATCTCTTGATTCCTTAAGCTTATCAGCATCACAGGTTCAGGAATGACTCCTGGCTCTTCATAGCAACAGGATCAAGAACCTGGCTTTTACGTCTTCAAACTCCCCCTATCGATAAGCTGGGACCGCAGTCTGGAATTCGCTATCTGCAGCTTTGAATCGGAAACCTGGCACTAATCTGCATACGCTTATGCGGAAAATCCTCAGGAATCGAAACTTAGCTCTTTCAAAGCTTTTTCCTGCACATACTCTAACCAAAAGTAAATTTTTATTTATAACAATTTGATAAATTTACTTGTAAATATCATTCAAAATCTCATCATCTAGACACCACTTGTATATGTAACAATTAAAATTTTGATTTCAAATTAATGAATCATTTAATCAATTCAAAATCATTTGACATTTCAAACAAACTCTCCCAACCCAATGTTGTTCATCATGTTTAGAACTCGGAATTTTGAAAATCAGCTTTTCAACATCAGTTGTCGAAAATAAGATGAAATAAAATCTTTTTGATTTTTTAAAATTTTATGCTAAAACACACTGAAAATCTTTTTGGATTTTGGGAAATAAACTATATACAGACATCTTTTTGTGAGTTTGCTTTAGAGGATCATATCAGTTTAATGAGACAAATCAGCTGCACCGTTGATCTAAACATTACCACTTAAAGCTTTTAAACAATTCACCCTAGATCATCGATATTGTGATCCACTTAAACCCTTCTAAGATGTTCGTAATGCTTACTGATACGATTAGGTTATCTTAGATAGCACTAAAATCCTATGGACCCCACGATCTCAGCATATCCCCTCATCATGTAATACACTGACTCAAGTAATGCCTTTAAACTTTCATTAACTGTGATTTGTGTAAAAACAACGCAAAATGTTTAAATATTAACAATCAGGTCGATACTTCCGTATACGCAGAGAAAGTCCAATGTTTAAACAAAATAAGAAACAAAAACAAGTTGAAGGTGTTTAGGCTTTAACCACCAGGTCGGTACTCTACGCAGATGTGATCCAAAGCTTAAACGAAACAACAAGAAAATAAAGCAGAACATTTAGGCACTAACATCCAGGTCGATACTCCCGTATACGCAGAGGATGTCCAATGCTTAAACAAAATAAAGAAATAAGACAAGTTTAAATCTTTCAAAATGAAAACACAGAATCACAGTGACTTTTCAGCAAAGTTGTGAAAGCTCACAAACTTAACCGGTTTTATGTCCTTAGACAATCAGCAATTACCGAGCAGGCACACAGTCAAGAAGGACAAAACTAAGTACTATGCGTTCGACCGTGTTTCCCACCAGACTTAGGCATTTTGCATTATATTTGTATCATTTTCGCAAAACTACTAGTCTTAGCTGAGCCTATCGACACATCCCTAGTGAGACTGTTTAAAACTTTATAAAACTTTTCATTTCCCTAGCGTGCACTGATAGTCCACTGATGTACTATCATTTCCTCTTTTTACACAAAACTCTTTTTGATTTTTTGATGTTTTTGGATTTTAGATTTTATCATGTTTTTGGATTTTTCAAATTTCTAAATTTTTTACTCCCCCTAAAATCAAAAATATGTTTCAATTTTTTATTTTCCGGGAAAATTTGAAAGAACATTGCTTTTAATTTCAATAAACTGTACAAAAAATGACAAACTAATGTGAATTGCTTTAATTCTCCATTCACTTGGCTTAAACAATCAGAACTCCCCCTGACAACAAACTATTTTCCCATTATGATTTCAAAACACTTAAGTTTGTTTTAATCAAAAATGGTTTTTCTGGAAAATTAGTTTTGTTGATTTCACACATCATGGGGATTCATTCATCACCTTGTTCTTTTAACCATTTGGAAAAACACTTTTCCTTTTCTTTAACCACTTGTATGAATAGATAAATCAAATTCAACTTAATGATCTTGATTAACCACTTGTAGGTTCTTATCAACAATACCACTTGTAAGTTGAAATATGACAGTTTTTGAATTTCTCAAGAAAGATGCCGATTCCTACTCCCTAATTACCAACCTGGGAGTTCCGGCAAGTCAGGATTTTCAATCAAAGAATACAGACACCCAAGCCTGACCAACTTTAGGTGTAACCTGTTCACTTTCACATGGTTTTTGAACATTCTTTTTGGATTCATAAAATTCTTTTACCCCTTTGGCCTTACCATCGACCATTTTTCCAAAAATATGTTTCACTTTCCTATTGAAAGCCTTTTCGACATCGAATTCTTTCTTTTCAGAAAAAAATTGATTCGAAATCTCAACTTTTCCAACTTCTGATTTTAAATTTTCAGTCCGCAATGGTGGAAAGTTTGCGTCATCCATTGGCGAAACTGAATTTTCTCTTTTTATCTCAACTTGTGGCTCCTCTGACTTTGACGAGTCAGATTCATCGCCAGAAAGTGGCTCTTTTGCTTCCGAAGAAACAAATTCATCGCCAGAAATTGCTTCTGATTTCTTAACAACCCACTTGTGGTTGTTCAGATTCACTCTTCTTTTGTAAAAGTTTTTCGAACTCTTACCAACCTCAAATTTTGAATTTTTAAACACTTTAAATTGTTCGGTTGGTGGTTCGTTTTCAACCAACTTTTCTTTCAACTTTTCAGAGACTCCCTGTTTTGTTTGGGTTGCATTTGGACAATTCCATGCAATGTGCCCAACTTTTCTACATTTATAACATGTTCTCATTTCTTTCTTTTGAGCAACATCATTCTTCATTCCCTCTTGCTTCTTAGCAAGGAATTCTTTGTTCGTCTGCTTTCTGAACAAATTCTCTTTCTCTTCTTCAGAAGATGTTCCTGAAACAAATTTAGTTTTTAGTTTAATTTCTTTATGATTTTTATGATTTTCTGGTGGAATAAAACCTAATCCTTTCTTTATGAAATTACCGTTATGGTTTGGATTCTTTCGATATCCCAAACCAGAATTGTAACCCTTTTTCTTGTTTAATCTTTGTTGAACTCTTGAAGTGTATTGTTTAGGTTTTTCAGAAAGATTTACATCTTTTATTTCAGAAATGTTAATTTCTGTTAATTTGAAAACCTTGTTAATCATTTCAGTTTTAACACCTCTTATTGGAAATTCTTCATCAGAATATAATTTGTCGTAGTCATTCAAAGTATATGCTACTTTGAATGTTTCGTCATTCAAATTATTTTTTGATATCAGAAAATCATTATTGTAGACCCTTTTATCCTTTTCAACTTTTGGATTTGAAGTGTCAGACTTTGACTTTGACTCTGACTCCTCCGTTTCATCTTTATCTAACACATGATCCACCACATTCTTAATCAACTCAGATTGTTGATCAGTGTCAGATGCAGTGAATGTGATGTCAATATTATCTGGCAATCCATCTAAAGGTTCAGACTCCCACTTTAGATTGGTTGCCTTTTTTACTCTTTCTGAATTAGGATTTCGTCGAGAATATCCTTCTTCAAGCGGAGGTGGACACCGTGTATAATCGGTACTATGTTTCTTACCAGTATTCTTTACTTCAGATTTCTTTTCTTGAAATACTTCCATGCCTTCTACTGTAGGGTAAATTCTGTCAATCACGTACGAAGAACATGAATAACTTTTCAATAACCTGTTTACCCTCTCAGTTTCTATCCTCTGAGTTTCCAATTTTTGTTCAAGTTCAGCACATTTTTCAATGTACTGATTTGTTGGTGCATATGTCTGTTGACTTCGTCTTGTATCGAGTCGTGTAACTAGATTGGATAGAACAGAGCTCGGTATGCGAGAAAATAGGTTTTGTGTGTGAACAGTTCAGTTCGCACGAACTGGGAAGACCAGTTCGTGCGAAGTGATCTTTGATGCTTCGTGCGAACTGGACAATCTATAAATACCTGAGTTTGTGTCTCATTTGTAACTTGGTGATTTCGGAGCTGAGGTGCTGCCGAAGTGTCGACTGATCTGTAAACTTTTTCAAATTAATATTCAAGACAATTAAAGTGATTCTCTGTGTCAAACAAGCTACGATGAAGTCCGTATCATTGAATTCCG
>JARYGA010023051.1:0-23436 GCA_030545235.1 Helianthus tuberosus | reverse complement strand
ATATAACTCATCAAAATACCAAGAAATTACAATCCAAAATATTACCAAAATTCCAAGGAACAAATATACAAAGAATACCCAAAATACCGGTAAAACCGAACAAAGGAATATAACTCACAAAATATTCCGGAAAATTTATTCACAAGTATATTTTGGTAATTAATATTTTGGACATCAAGCAAATGAAAATATGATTATCACAATTATTACAAAGTTATATCATATTTTTTACAAGAAGAAAATATATTATTTTTGGGTGAATAAAAATATGCATTTTCTTGGAAATATTAGAAGATATATTACTTTTGGAAGAAATATAGATTTTCTCAAACGAAAACGGAATATATTATTTTTTTTCCAAGTTAGACTTGAAAATATATTATTTTTGGAACTCATATGAAAATACGAATATTTTTGCCAAAGGAAAATTATAAATAATTTTCTAAGTAATATTCCTCGGAATATATATTTTGGAAATATATATTAAAGTTTTTTACTAGAAATATTATTCCGGAAAAGTTGATATAACATTAAGTATAAGAATACTTAATAATTACAAGAAATACGTGTTTTCGTACGCATAAATACACACCAGGATATGACACCAATACATGGCAAAAATATACAAGAATAAGAATACGAATACAAGTACACCCATCCTTGGGAAGGAAATACATGTAAAAATACTTGAAAAGTATCAGGTTAAAATATATATTGTTTTAACTATTATTCCAAAAGTTTAATAAATATAATTTAATTAAAATGTTTATTATTTTAACCAATAATTATATAACTTGGAATAATGATGAAGACAGTTTGAAACGTAACTCAAAGACACTAATTAATACTAAGTCAGGCACGACCCGCTCGTCTAATAGACCATAGTACATTGTAGGTAGTCGTGTACACCAGAGGAAACTTTGAGTTACAGGCGGATTCGAAGAACGCAAACCTGTGAGTTCATGATCCCCACTTTTCTTTTAACTGTTTTCAGTTTTATAACTTCGAGGGTGAAGTACATGTTACAAACTGTTTACAAACGATTATAGGTGGTATGGTTAGCTAAGGAAAGGTATTGCTAGATCATGTGAGTGGTGGGTATGACGCTTAAGGCCATTAATCCTCGTTGTAGGACCGAGGGACATGAGTGATAGATCTATTTGGGTGTAGCGAGCCCCACCCATGCGTCCGCCGAGTGGACCATTTTGGTGACTATGTCTTATTGCCGGAGACAAAGTCTGCTAGGTTTGAGTCTTCCTGCATCGCGTCAAAAAATATTAATGTATTAGCTACACATTAATTGATATGTTTCCTTGTTGCTTTCATACCGGATTTCAAGTACATACATACATACTTACAAAGGTTTTCAAGGTTTATTCGTGCACACATACTAAACACATGAACTCGCTCAACTTTTGTTGATGTTTTCAAACTACATGTATTTCAGGAAATTAAGTATGGATCTGGCGGGCGTTGAAGTTTACAAGTCATGTCTCTAATAATAAAAGGTGTCATCCTTGGTCGAAGGGTTTGGGTTATGTATTTTATCTTAGGTAAGATACATGGCTCGAAACCTAGTTTGTTAGTGTCTTTTGTTAAGTCCAGATTGGAACTTAAAACCTGGATTGTTATGTACTAGAAATTGAAGTCCTGGTTTGTGGTTAATCAATGACGATTGTAATATTTCAAAACTTAATTTATGGATGACATCATGATTTTATCATATAGTTGTTTGTTATGGTTGAATGCAATGATATTAAGCAAGTCACACCAAATCACGCTTCCGCAAAAGTCAGGGTGTGACAGTATAACCTCAGAGGGTTATACTAACCTATAATATGGTCCAAAAGTCAGGGTGTGACAGTATAACTAAACTAAGCTAAATCGGGTCAGAACTGAAAGTCAAAGCAAAAGTCTACTTTTGCGACTTTCGGTTGCGAACCGAGCCTAAACTTAGAATTGTCGGGTTGAACATGCCTAAACATGTTCTTATATTATTTACCAAGTTATTTAAGTGTTAAAACATGTTCCATAACTTTTGCATTATCAGTTATGAATTATTTTGTAAAACCTGACTCGTTTGACTTTTTATTAAGTAGTTTGACCCGATAATTGACCAAGTAAATGTGATAATTAGGAGGTGCCCTTTTAAGGGTTTAACACCTACATAATTACCAACATAAAGCCACTTTCAATTTGAATAATGGCTGGACCGTTAGTGATTAATCACAAAGTCAAAGCGTAATTACGATATCTTTGACTTTCGGTCATTAAGCTAATGAAAACTTAACTATAGAGGCTAAGAACACTTATAATAGTCCTTAGCACGAAAATTGAACTAGAGAAAGCTTCCTAGATGACCAGGATGCTTCAGAGATCAATTGAGAGTGAAAATTTCAAATGTGCAAGTTCTAAGTGCAAACAATGGGGCTATTTATAGAAGTTTGATGGCCTTCAAGATCAATCCATCTGTTCCTAGAGGTAATCCAGATGTTTACAAGTGTCCCTAGGGCAGTAAAAACCAGTTGTTCAGTCCCTGGTATCAAAAACAAGCATGCAATGGCGGTGGAACAGGCTGCAACATGCAGCTGTCCATTTTTGGTCGCTGGCAATCCTCTCGTGGCCCACGAAGACATCAGGGGGTGGTCTTCGCGGCCCGTGACAACCCCTGATTCCGGTAAAAACTTTGCAAACTTTGCATTTTCAGTCCCTGGTCCATTTTAAGTTTAATTAACTTTCATTTATTGCACTTATGACCCCCATAGTTAACTTTTAAGAGTTTTGGGTCCTAAAACAAACATCGTTAAGCTCCCGGTTTGTTACGAGATCACCCGAAATGTACTTATGTGCATCGAAACTCCATGAAATCATTATCCGATATACATGAGAGTATAGTGAAGTATTACAAAGCCTCGGGATCGTTAAAAGGTCACTCAGAGGTAAGAATTAACATGTTGACACGTTTAACCCCTATGCTTTGTAAACTTTTGATCTTTAAGCACAAACGGCTTTCCACGTTCGATAATTTATTTATGAAGGAATACGAACGTCGTGTGAGGTCATTCAGAGGCTCAAGTTTGGCATGTTGACACTTTGGATCCGTCAACACACATACTTTCTTTGTTTGTCAACTTTAGTCCCTCGAATTCAAATCATTACACGTTTAAAGTTCATGACACGTGTCTTTATTATATTGGACATGATTTTGCGAGGTGTTACATCCTCACCCCCTTAAAAGAAATCTCGACCTAGAGATTTACTGAAATAAATGAGGGTATCTCTGCTTCATTGTGGACTCAACCTCCCACGTGTATTCTGGGCCTCTACGGGCATCCCATTTTACCTTTACGATCGGCACATTCTTTCTTCGAAGCTTCTTAACCTGTCGATCTTCGATCGACAAAGGTTTTTCAACGAATTTTAAGCTTTCGTCAATTTTCACGTCCTTATGTGACATTGCTAGCGATTCATCGGCTAGACATTTCTTTAAATTGCAAATGTGGAATACATTGTGAATTCTACTAAGCTCTTCGGGTAGATTCAGCTTGTAGGCTACAGTTCCGACACATTCGATGATCTCGAATGGTCCTATGTACCTTGGGGTCAGCTTACCCTTTTTGCCAAAACGCATCACCCCTTTCCAGGGTGACACCTTGAGTAACACTTTATCACCTACCTCGAATTTTAGAGGTTTTCGCCTTTTATCCACGTAGCTTTTCTGCCTATCCCTGCCAGCTTTCAGACGATCACGGATCTGAACAATCTTGTCCGTCGTCTCCAGGACTATATCAGGTCCTGATAGTTGGGTTTCTCCAACTTCCGCCCAATAAACTGGCGTTCTACATTTTCTTCCATACAAAGCCTCAAAAGGCGCGGCTTGGATACTCGAATGATAACTATTATTGTATGAAAATTCAATCAAAGGAAGGTGGTCATCCCAACTTCCTCCCAAGTCAATAACACAAGCCCTGAGCATATACTCAAGTGTTTGAATTGTACGCTCGCTTTGCCCATCCGTTTGAGGATGATAAGCAGTGCTGAAATTTAAACAAGTGCCTAGGGATTGCTGAAAGCTTTTCCAAAAATGAGATGTGTATCTAGTATCCCTATCGGAGATAATAGATACTGGCACTCCGTGGAGAGATACTATCTCATCCACATATAGCTTAGCAAGCTTATCGGAGTTGCGTGTTTCTTTAAAAGGCAAGAAGTGAGCTGACTTGGTCAGCCTGTCCACTATAACCCAAATCGTATCATTCCCGTGCTTCGTCCTTGGTAACTTAGAAATAAAATCCATAGTTACCATTTCCCACTTCCAAGTGGGAAGTTCAGGCTGCTGTAGTAAACCTGACGGGTTTTGTTGCTCAGCTTTAACCTGTGCACACGTCAGACATTTAGCCACATAAGTGGCTATAGATTTCTTCAAACCTATCCACCAATAATTTGCCTTTAGATCTTGGTACATTTTATCACTGCCCGGATGTGTGACAATTGTGTTCTGTAATCGATGTATAATGTAAAACAATGTTGATTATCAATAAAACAATATGCTTTGGTGTTATTATATGTGTTTTGGTGTTATTATGTGTGTATTTGTGTTTGAAGATTTTACAATTTAATTAGATTCCAATTTCAAGCTTTAAATCGCTTTCTAGAAGGTTATACGCAAACTGATGCGCAAACGTAATCAGTTTAATGCGACAAACACTCCGGAATAGTGACATAGGCTTAACATACCTTAAATAACCTCCACATAAGTTAGAAATAAGTTTTGGATGGTTTGGTGTGTTGAAATCAAGTTTGTTCGATCGCAGGGACTATTTGTGTCAAACTGCGAAACTATACCGATTTGTATAGTAACGAACATTCCAGAACTTGATCATAAGTTAAACATACCCTAAATATCCTTTACATAGCTTAGAAATAGGCTTTGAGGGGTTCGGTATGCTAAAATGAACTTATTTGATCAATAGAGACTAAAAGCGTCAAAAGTGCATAAGTTTGCATTTTCGCGCATATCTTACGTCCTGAATATATCCGGACATCCAAAAATTTATGTAATCATTAAAATATTTTATTTTAGTGATTGTCATGATAAAATTCCATTCGTCGCTTAATTTGGATCGTTTTTGCGTTCATTACCATTTCCGTCGTAATTAACCGAACAACGCAACCGTACGACCAAACGAACCGACATCCGAGATGTTTTTGAGCATATTTTAAGTTCCCTATACTTTAACTTTATTTTAGAGCCTTGAAATGGGGTTAACGGGGCTTAAAAGTGCCAAAAAATCAAGTTTTACAAGTGCAGGGACAATTTTTGAAATTTCTGACCAGATTCAATGAACCTAGTCAAATTTTGAAGTGTTAATGGTTTTAGCCCATGGTTTTGCAAACTATGGGCTGGTATTTAATGGTTTTTATAATACTATGGACTCATATTAGGGGCTCCCATGGTTTCACAAAACCATGGGCACATGTGTACGGCCTAGATCGAAGCACGTTATTCGATGAACGATCTTAACGGTTGTGCCAAATCTATAAATACCCACCTTTCATTGTTGCAAAACCCACATTTGATCTGATTTTGGCCCTCTAAGTTGGAGTATACACTTCATACCTGAGGGTAAATCGGATCAAAACTTGCGGGGACCCTTTGTAAGTATTCCTTCGTTCTTTTTTATGCGTTTTTAGCTTAAAAGTCAAACTGCATTTGACTTTATGCATTGACCAGTTAATGGTCAATGCGAAGTTCGTTTGAACTTCATAACGTGAGCGTAATCACGATGGTTATAGTCCCTAGTGACTATACCTACTGATTACCACGTTATCTATGTGTAGTGACGAGTCGTAGTTTCGGCCAAAATGCGCATTCTTGCGTATTTTGTAACCAAACTACTTATAGGTATCAAAACCGTTTGTTTTGATACCAAACCTGTTTTCTAACTTAGTTAAACATGTTTTGACATGTTTAGCTCGTCACTTTTTAGATTAGTGCTTGTGTAGAGTCGTAAGTCAAAACGGACTAAACACCCGCTTAGACTTTCGAACACGACCCGTTTGGTCGATCATTAGGATCCGACCAAACATGTTTAGTGACCATAGTTACGTAGGGAATAACCTTCCTAGGTTACACCTTATGGTCACTTAGGTTAATTAGTTATATGATAGGTAATTATATGCCTAAGGTAAATGACCAAAATGCCCTTTTCATACATAATTGGTAATTCAGCATATGAAACATAAAATTTTGTCACGTAACTGATTATGTAAAATATTTAAACATGTTTAGGCATATAATACTTGTCATAGGACTAGTTAGACGTCTCGAACACGCTTTTGCGCGCACGACGCGTTAAAGTAGCGTAAGCTACCTTAATGGGTCGCGATGGGTCGTAAGCACTTAGGATAGATTTCATTTTAGGATGTAGGCTTTGTTAAACCATATCACATGAGTTCCAACACTCATTTGGTTTACAAGACCTCATTCTATCCGATCTTCCGATTTAGGCGTCTATTGTTTGACTAGTGATTAGACTACTAGGTGCTGCTTGATTTCTCTGGTTTACTTGAGTTTGTTGAAGTTCTATTGATTGAGGATACTTTGAACTTCATGTGAGTACATAGTCCCCTCTTTTTACATGTTTTGTGGTAACTATGTGAGTACATAGTTCCCCTATTTTACTGTTTTCAATTGTTTTGGGGTGATTCATACGTACAAAAATGATTTCAAGGTTTAAACAATGATTTCAAAAACGATTAAGATGGTTTATACAAAACTAATAACGATTTCAATAAAGTGAAAAAACTTGTTGGTTGTAGTTACATAACAAATGACATTCATTAGCATTGATCAAGCCGACCAGTATTAGGTTATGGTACCATAGGATCTGACAAATCCCGTTATCTTACTGCACCCATGGTTATGTGTGGGGGTTGTGGGTAACGACTAAATCTGAGGATAGTTAACTTACCCTTTGGTGGTTTGTTAAAGCGAGAAGCGAGTTAGTCGAGTCACGAAGGTTTGAATGTTGTTAGCGAGACGACCAAGAATAGTTTTCACAAATTAAAACGAGGATGATTTAAATGATTTTAAACGAGTTAACGATTTTGAAAACGATTTGAACAAGTTAAACGAATTGGATAAACGATTGGTTTTTGGTTAAGTGTTTAGATAACGGGGTGGGTGTAATGTGGTGAAAACATGGTAGATACGCCGCTGGTACTTCTTATATATAAGTGTTTTCAACATATTACATACCGTGGTGTTATTTAGTCCACTTGGGTAAACGATTTTGAAACGATGTCACACAACGATGTTTTCTAAATGATATAAACCATACGAGTTTTATTAATGATTTTTCTTTTACAATATGTTTTACAATTAAATTTACTAAAACAAATGTTTTTGGGTTAAGAGTCATGGCTACGAGGTTTTATAAATTATAACCCACTTGATTTGAGTTGGTTAATTAAGTTGCAATGTTATACTCTTTTCAAAACAAGGTTTTAATAAAGTATTGCAACATGTAAACTAGCCATGAATCCGACACCCTTATAAAACCTATGTGCTCGCCAGCATTTCTTTGCTGACTTTGTTTTTACATATGTTTCAGGTGTTGTTGCTTGATGTGATTGCTAGGATGCATGAGTCACATAGGATCTGGACGAGGCCTTAGTGACATAATAATAGTGATAGTCGATATGTAACTTGTTTGTTTCATGTTAAAACAATGTAAATTACTTAACGAATCAATAAACGAAGCTTTTTGTATTCCATGGTTGTGAAACAATAATTCTGTTACAACACTCCCCGACGTTTCCGCCACGGTTTGTTGTTTTAACGTGGTCGGGGTGTGACAGAAGAAGTTGGTATCAGAGCCAATGGTTATAGGGAATTAGGTTATTAGTAATGGTTTGACCTAGACTATAACTTTTAGGACCCTAACGCAAAGTTTCTTTGCGTTTAGATTTTAAAACATAACCGTCACCTATCCTTAGGTGATAACCACAATGAGAACGCTAAGTTCGAATACGCTTTGAAAACTAATCATCTGTTCTAGGATGATTGATTACTAGGTTTTGAACCCTCTGTTATAAGGTTTTGAACCCTCTAAGTTTTCAAAATCTCGTCAAAGTTTGGGTCTAAATAGTATGAACACGTGCAAACTGGAAGAGTGCGTGCCTGTACTCCAAGTTTTCTGTCTAAGGCTAGAGTGTTCGTACAAATCCACATAATCAGACCAGTCACTCTTACCTGGGAACTCTTGGGGTGAGTGTTCACTTATAGGCGAGCATGTCTTCGGCGATACATTATACTGACCCATTTACTTTGATTAGTCACTGCGTGTCGTTTGTTTGTTCGAGGTAACGAACAAATGATCGTCTTTCTTGTGTATTGTCGGTATTTTCAATACCTCTTTTGCTTTTCAATCTCACTCGATTCTCCTGTTCCTTGTTAGACAATGCCTCCTCGACATGAAGCATAATCTTTTTCTATTGAAGAAATCGCAGCCCTGATCTCTCAGCAAGTGGCTGGTGTGCTTCCCGGCGTTGTGACCCAAGTCCACGAGATATACAACAACAATAATAACAATAATAATGCACCGTGTAATTTCAAGAATTTCAATTCTGCTAAGCCGCTTAAGTTTTCTGGGTCGTAAGGAGCAACTGCACTCCTGCAGTGGTTTGAGAGCATCGAGAGCACATTCAGACATGTGTAGTATCCGAATGCGCGGAAGGTTGAATTTGCTTCAAGCGTGTTTGAGAAGCGAGCGCTTACCTGGTGGAATAGTATTATGCGCGATAGGGGTGCCGAGGTGGCGTTGGCACAAACATGAGAAGAGCTTCGAGCTCTCATGATGAAAGAGTTTTGTCCCCGTCATGAAATTCGGGCTTTGGAGCGAGATTTTGACGATCTAAAGCAAGATGGGGGTGAACACCATGCGTATACGGATCGTTTTGAAGAACTCAGTCTGTTGTGTCCTACTATGGTTACCCCTCTGGAGAAAGCAATCGAGAGGTATATCGATGGGTTACCCGATTCCATACAGGATATTGTGACCGGTGTTAATCCTACTACTGTCCGCCAAGCAATCGAGTTGTCTGCAACCCTGACTGAGTCTCAAGTCAGGAAGGGTAAACTTACCCGCAAGGGTGATAAGAAGAAGTCGACCGATTCTGCGAAGAACAAGGATAAGGGTAAGAGTAAGAAAGGTGAGACGTCAAAGAAGTCGAGGAAGCGGAAGGATGCTCAGAATTTTGTTGTTATAGCACAAACTGCTCAGAATCCACCGACTCAACCTCCCGCAAAGAAGGTATATGCTGGTACCGCACCTCATTGTGCACGCTGCAACGGTCATCATGTTGCACAGCAAGCTTGCAAGCAATGCACAACGTGTGGAAAACTTGGGTATTTGGCGAATATTTGTCGTCTGGGACAAAATCAGGTTGCTCAGGTTCAAGCTCCGTTTCAGGGGAATGCTGCGAGATTCCCACCGGGTTCATGTTTCAACTGTGGAGAGTTTGGTCACTTCCGCAACAACTGTCTAAGACTGGTGAATGCAAATGCGAATGCTAATGCAAACCCGAATGCGAACGTCAACGCCAACGTGAATCCAGCACGTGGACAAGTGTTTAACATCAATGAGGCAAACAATGATGCAGCAGTGAACAATTAGTATTTTGTAATTCCTCTGGTTGTTATCTTTTAACATTTAAAGACAATGCGGTTGTTATATAAATAAAAATTTGTGGTTTTTATTTTATTTTGAACTAATGCAATTGTATGAATGTTTGATGCAACCTTATGATGTCAACACAAAGACAAACTACTCGTGTGGTTCTGTCATTTTTATGATCACTTATGATCTCTCCAAGAACCTTAAACGCTCGTTTCTTTTAAGAAACAAAAGCCCAAAGTTATTTGAGAAAAGGATATGTTGCTTTCCTAGCACATGTCACCAAGGAGAAAAGACAAGAGTAAGAGTATTCAGGATATTCCGATTGTTCGGGATTATCCAGAGGTGTTTCCTGATGAACTGCCTGGTTTGCCTCCAGTTCGTCAAGTTGAGTTTCATATTGACCTTGTACTCAATGCCAACCCGATTGCAAAAGCACCTTATCGTCTTGCACCGTCTGAGATGCAAGAGTTATCAAAACAGCTTCAAGAGTTATCTGATAAAGGATTCATTCAACCGAGCTTTTCACCCTGGGGAGCTCCTGTCCTCTTCGTGAAAAAGAAAGATGGGTCTTTTCGAATGTGTATCGATTATCGTGAGCTTAACAAGCTCACCATCAAGAATCGATATCCCCGACCTCGAATTGATGATCTCTTCGACCAGCTGCAAGGTGCTTCATGCTTTTCCAAGATCGATCTGCGTTCTGGGTATCGTCAACTTCGTGTTCTTGAAGAAGATATTCCTAAAACTGCTTTCTGCACAAGATATGGGCATTATGAGTTCACTTTCATGCCTTTTGGTTTGACGAATGCTCCAGCTATCTTTATGGACTTAATGAATAGGGTCTGTAAACCTTATTTAGACAAGTTCATCATTGTGTTCATCGACGATATTCTTGTCTATTCGAAGTCTCGAGCCGAGCACGAGCAACACCTTCGCTTAACATTGGAACTCCTGAAGAAGGAACAACTTTTTGCTAAATTCTCCAAGTGTGAATTCTGGCTTAAAGAAGTTCAATTCTTGGGTCATATAGTCAATGAGAAGGGTATTCATGTGGATCCATCCAAGATTGTTGCTATTAAAGACTGGAATACACCAACAACGCCTACAGAGATTCGATCTTTTCTTGGTCTTGCTGGTTATTATCGTCGATTCATTTCAAACTTCTCAAAGATCGCAGTTCCACTCACTGCTTTAACTCAGAAGAATAAGCCTTTTGAATGGGGACCCAAGCAAGAAGAAGTGTTCCAAACGCTAAAACAGAAGCTTTGTGATGCTCCTGTTCTATCTTTGCCCGAGGGAAATGATGATTTCGTTGTCTATTGTGACGCATCAAATCTAGGACTTGGTTGCGTTCTTATGCAACGAGGTAAAGTGATAGCTTATGCGTCAAGACAGCTGAAAATTCATGAGAAGAACTACACAACTCATGATCTTGAGTTAGGAGTTGTGGTTTTCGCGCTTAAAATCTGGAGACACTACCTCTGTGGCACGAAGTGTGTGGTTTTCACAGACCACAAAAGTCTCCAGCATATTCTCAATCAGAAGGAGTTGAACATGAGGCAACGACGTTGGGTTGAACTCTTAAGTGATTACGATTGCGAGATTCGCTACCATCCTGGTAAGGCGAATGTCGTAGCCAATGCGCTTAGTCGAAAAGAGCGAGTCAAGCTTCATTCTGTTCGAATGCTATCTGATAATTAAACTCGTGTTCTTCAAGCTCAGCAACTTTGTGTTTCACAAAATTTGATGGGAACGGAACTACCACGTCAACTTGAGCTTAAACTCGAAGCGAAGGACGATGGGTTGCTCTATTTTAAGGATCGTTTGTGGATTCCGAAACAAGACGATCTCCGCACCTTGGTAATGGACGAATCTCACAAGTCTCGATATTCTATCCATCCTGGTGCTGATAAAATGTACAAGGATCTTTGTACTCAGTGTTGGTGGCCTGGTATGAAAAAGGATGTTGCCTTTTATGTATCAAAATGCCTAACTTATCTCAAAGTCAAGGCTGAACATCAACGACCTTCTGGTTTGCTTGTACAACCAGAGATACCGGTTTGGAAGTGGGAGAACATTGCGATGGATCTCATCACTAAGTTACCGCGTACGTCTAAAGGTCATGATGCTATTTGGGTTGTTATCGATCGATTAACGAAATCAGCTCATTTTATTCCAATTCGTGAAGATCTATCTGCTGATAAACTTGCAAAGAATTATGTTGATGAGATTGTATCACGACATGGTGTTCCTTTGGATATCATTTCCGATCGTGATGCTCGGTTTTCATCTCATTTCTGGAAGACCATGCAATCTGCTTTGGGAACCCAACTGAATCTAAGCACTGCTTATCATCCCCAAACAGATGGTCAATCTGAGTGAACGATTCAAACTTTGGAGGATATGCTTAGAGCATGCGTGATAGACTTTGGTGGTAATTGGGATTCTCATCTGCCATTGATCAACTTCTCTTACAACAATAGTCATCATGCTAGTATTAATATGGCACCATTCGAAGCTCTCTACGGTTGAAAATGTCGTTCACCTGTGTGTTGGAATGAGACCGGTGAAGCTCAGCTTACTGGACCTGAACTCGTTCTGGAAACAACAGATAAAATCAAGAAAATCCGCGATAATCTTGTGACAGCTCGAAGCCGTCAAAAGAGTTATGCGGATATGCGACGCAAGCCCTTAGAATTTCAAGTCGGAGATCGTGTCCTACTCAAGGTTTCACCTTGGAAGGGAGTGGTGAGATTTGGAAAGAAAGGAAAACTTGCACCTCGATATGTGGGACCATTTAAGATTGTGGAAAGAATTGGGAAGGTTGCCTATCGACTAGAGCTACCTCCAGAGCTTGGAAATATTCACCCGACTTTTCACGTGTCCAATTTGCGAAAGTGTTTAGCTGACGCTGATCTTCACATTCCTCTCGACGAGATCCAAATCGATGAAACGATGCACTTCGCCGAAAAACCGGTGGAGATAACGGACTGTGCTTTCAAACAGTTGAAGAACAAACGGATTCGATTGGTCAAAGTTCGCTGGGAATCCAAACGTGGCCCAGAGTTCACTTGGGAACGTGAGGACCAGATGAAGACGAAGTATCCGCATTTGTTTTCACAAGCTTCCTCTAGTTAAAATTTCGGGACGAAATTTCCTGAAGTAGGGGAGACTGTGACAACTGTGTTCTGTAATCGATGTATAATGTAAAACAATGTTGATTATCAATAAAACAATGTGCTTTGGTGTTATTATATGTGTTTTGGTGTTATTATGTGTGTATTTGTGTTTGATGATTTTACAATTTAATTAGATTCCAATTTCAAGCTTTAAATCGCTTTCTAGAAGGTTATACGCAAACTGATGCGCAAACGTAATCAATTTAATGCGATAAACACTCTGGAATAGTGACATAGTCTTAACATACCTTAAATAACCTCCACATAACTTAGAAATAAGTTTTGGATGGTTTGGTATGTTGAAATCAAGTTTGTTCGATCGCAGGGACTATTTGTGTCAAACTGCGAAACTATACCGATTTGTATAGTAACGAACATTCTGGAACTTGATCATAAGTTAAACATACCCTAAATATCCTTTACATAGCTTAGAAATAGGCTTTGAGGGGTTCGGTATGCTAAAATGAACTTATTTGATCAATAGAGACTAAAAGCGTCAAAAGTGCATAAGTTTGCATTTTCGCGCATATCTTACGTCCTGAATATATCCGGACATCCAAAAATTTATGTAATCATTAAAATATTTTATTTTAGTGATTGGCATGATAAAATTCCATTCGTCGCTTAATTTGGATCGTTTTTGCGTTCATTACGATTTCCGTCGTAATTAACCGAACAACGCAACCGTACGACCAAACGAACCGACATCCGAGATGTTTTTTAGCATATTTTAAGTTCCCTATACTTTAACTTTATTTTAGAGCCTTGAAATGGGGTTGACGGGGCTTAAAAGTGCCAAAAAAATCAAGTTTTACAAGTGCAGGGACCATTTTTGAAATTTCTGACCAGATTCAATGAACCTAGTCAAATTTTGAAGTGTTAATGGTTTTAGCCCATGGTTTTGCAAACTATGGGCTGGTATTTAATAGTTTTTATAATACTATGGACTCATATTAGGGGCTCCCATGGTTTCACAAAACCATGGGCACATGTGTACGGCCTAGATCGAAGCACGTTATTCGATGAACGATCTTAACAGTTGTCCAAATCTATAAATACCCACCTTTCATTGTTGCAAACCCCACATTTGATCTGATTTTGGCCCTCTAAGTTGGAGTATACACTTCATACCTGAGGGTAAATCGGATCAAAACTTGCGGGGACCCTTTGTAAGTATTCCTTCGTTCTTTTTTTATGCGTTTTTAGCTTAAAAGTCAAACTGCATTTGACTTTATGCATTGACCAGTTAATGGTCAATGCGAAGTTTGTTTGAACTTCATAACGTGAGCGTAATCACGATGGTTATAGTCCCTAGTGACTATACCTACTGATTACCACGTTATCTAGGTGTAGTGACGAGTCGTAGTGTAACAGCCCAGCGTAACCGCACCATGATATTGTCCGCTTTGGCAGCCAGCACGCTCTCAGCGTCTGCCCCTCACGGTTTTGAAAACGTGTCATGATGGTGAAGGTATCCAGCCCCTTATAAGGAAGCCTTAGTTCCCCTTCACAACCGATGTGGGATATCACAGTCCACCCCCTTAAGGGGTCCAGCGTCCTCGCGGGACCTGGCATCATCGGTCCGGCCCTGGCTCTGATACCATCTGGAACAGCCCAGCGTAACCGCACCATGATATTGTCCGCTTTGGCAGCCAGCACGCTCTCAGCGTCTGCCCCTCACGGTTTTAAAAACGCGTCATGATGGTGAAGGTATCCAGCCCCTTATAAGGAAGCCTTAGTTCCCCTTCACAACCGATGTGGGATATCACAGTCCACCCCCTTAACCTGTCACACCCCGATATTTCCACATATTACCGGTGGGCCCGGTGGGGAGTATCGTGACGTAAGATTGATATCATCATAGTCAATTAACACAGAATAGCACAGCGGAAGTCTTGGAATATAAAATATTATTACAAACCCAAATGTCTGAAAATATCAAGTATTAATTTTTAGACGAGCTTGTAATAGAAAATCCACAGGCTGATCATTACAGAATGTATGAAATGAAGTTTAGCAGACTTTAAGGCATCTTTGAGGACTTGGAAGATCCTCTATTTCGACACTGAGCAACTCCCAGCCTATTATGAGTAGTACCTGTCACTTAGTCTTTGGAAAATACGTCAGTTTTCACTGGTAAATACAATTAACCGACTCATTTGAAAAGAGTTTATGAAAATTGATTTAAGTGCACAAGGCACAAACCATTTATAACTTGGGACAATCTTTAATAAAATCTTGTATACAGTTTTACATGTTTGTCATACATATGGGGCCGGTTTGGAAGCCGGTCATGATTAACCGACTCACCACTTTAGAACCCACAAAGGAGTTATCCCCAACATGTGGGTTATTTAGCATTTGCATCTGTCAGGTGTATGCCTACACCCTGTGCATAGGTCGTGGCCATTTTCAAATGAAATGAGTCAAGGATATCCAGGACACGGTCGTATTAACCCCCAATGTTTATGTTATCAAACAAAACAGATTAAAACGGGTTATGCAAATTTATTAATCACAATCCGACTAAATGATTTCATACCCGACCAAGCGGTATTATTATAATACCGTATCCCAAGCCCGTAAAAGGGAAAATAAGTTAAAAGTATTTACCTGAGCTAATACTTGATTCACAGCAAAATAACTCAGTCGTATCCAATCTATCTAAATGCAGGTAGCTTTTACCGGGTGGCTCTAGTCTGGAGTGATGGTAATATATAACCAATTCAGAATGCTAACGGTCTTATTTCAGTCGTAGACTTAGACCAGCTAGCTTAAAGTATCTAAAGCGGTACGATACGCTATATTAAGCGATGACCGGAATAGAATGTTATTTAGACCCAACAAGTATGAAGACTTGTATAATATGGGTAAACTAAGTACATTCTGGATTTTGAAGCAAAAACGATAAGGTTAAACCCGTTTCAGCAAACTTACGTAAACTAGTTACATAAACCGATCCGAACGCGTAAATGCATAACGGGCAACCAAATGAACCATATACAAGTCCCTTATGTTATTATGCTTAAAATATGTTAATACATCAGTAGGATGTTAACATATATGCCCAAAAAGTATTTAAAACTAAATTAAGTCCCGTAGGGGCATTTTGGTCATTTTAATATTTATAAAAGAGGTTTTAAAGTAAACTGATATTCTGGTCTAAAACATTTAGTAAAAAATATTTATTTTATGATGTTAAAACAGTAGGATATCATTCATATGTGTGGTTTACCATTTATGGCCAAACTATGCCCCGAAAGGGTATTTTGGTCATTTCACATATGATGTTAAGGACATAATTGGAAGTCTGAGTTCATGACTTATACCTACTGTAAAAAAAATATTAAAATTTATTTATTAAATCAGTAGGTAACAAGTCTTATGTGCTAATTATGGTTTTAAACCATACTATGCACCTAATTAGCGTAAAAAGTCGATAATTGACGATATTTAAGATGTTTATGTGATTCTGAGATTTTGATCAGCCTTGCATGCTTAAAATATTTTATTTTTCATATCAAATCAGTAGGAAAAGGTTTGGCATGCTAATCACATGTAAATCATATTTTATTAGTTAAAAGGGCATTATCGTCAATTAAGGAATTTATACAAGAACTCTATGTTATGGTCAGTATCAAGTCTGACCCAACATTTCAAAAATTCCTAAAAATGATATCATAACAGTAGGTAATGAGTTTTGGGTCAATATCTATGTTTAAACATGTATTATGCATAATAGAGTAATTTAATTAATAAAAAGTTCTAATTTACGATATCATGCATAACATTGTTTTGAGACCATAGAATCATGTCAAATTAATTTAGACATGCTTATATATCAGTACTTAACCTATTTTAATGTTCACATAATCAGAAATCTCAAATTTTGACTAAAAGGGCATAATAGTCAAATATAAGCATAATAACGGAAACTAGAATATATAATTCAAATATAAATGACCAGGTAATATAACCTCAGAGGGTTATACTACAACATAATGTGGTCCTAATGGAAGCTTAAAATATGGAAGAATTAAGCTCAATCAGGTCAGAACTGAAAGTCAAAGCAAAAGTCAAGTTTTTGCGACTATGATTGTGAGATACGCTACCATCCAGGTAAAGCGAACGTGGTAGCTGATGCTCTAAGCCGGAAGGAAAGAGTTAAGCCAATCAGGATCAATGCTAAAAGTATTGAGCTGAAGAATAGTTTAAATGAAAGACTATTAGCTGCACAAAAAGATGTTGTTTTGGAAGTCAACCTTCCAGATGAAAAGTTAGGAGTAATCTTCGAACAGTTAACACCTGGGAAGGATGGAATCCTCAGGATGAATGGAAGAATTTGGGTTCCTATTCAGGGAGGACTACGAGATATAATCCTCCAGGAAGCCCACAATTCTAAGTACTCAGTTCACCCGGGTGGTGACAAAATGTATCATGATTTAAAGGCTAACTATTGGTGGATAGGTTTGAAGAAATCTATTGCCACACACGTAGCAAAGTGCCTGACATGTGCTCAGATCAAGACTGAACATCAAAAGCCATCAGGACTGCTTCAACAACCAGAACTCCCTACATGGAAGTGGGAGATGGTAACCATGGATTTCATAACCAAGTTACCTAAAACAAGGCATGGAAATGACACAATATGGGTTATTGTTGATAGACTGACTAAGTCAGCTCATTTCTTGCCCATAAAGGAGACTCATAGCTCCGACAAACTAGCCCAACTGTATGTGGATAAGATTGTAGCCCTTCATGGCGTACCAGTAGCTATTATCTCTGATAGAGATACTCGGTACACCTCTCATTTTTGGAAAAGTTTCCAACAATCTCTAGGCACACGTTTAAATTTCAGTACTGCCTACCATCCACAGACGGATGGACAAAGTGAGCGTACAATTCAAACATTGGAAGACATGCTGCGAGCATGTGTCATTGATTTGGGAGGTAGTTGGGATGACCATCTACCCTTAATCGAGTTCTCTGATAATAATAGCTACCATACAAGCATTCAAGCTGCGCCTTTTGAGGTATTATATGGTAGGAAAAGCAGAACGCCTGTCTGTTGGGCAGAAGTATGAGAGGCTCAGTTGTCAGGACCTGATATAGTCCTTGAAACAACGGAAAAGATTGTCCAGATTCGAGATCTCTTAAAAGCTGCCAGGGATAGGCAGAAAAGCTATGCTAATGGGAAGCGAAGGTCTCTAAAGTTTGAAATCGGTGATAAAGTTTTATTGAAAGTATCACCCTGGAAAGGTGTGACGCGTTTTGGTAAAAAGGGCAAGTTAAGCCCTAGGTATATAGGACCATTTGAGATTATCGAATGTGTCGGCAGTGTAGCTTATAAGCTAAACTTGCCAGAGGAGCTAAGTGGGTTTCATAATGTGTTTCATATATGCAATCTCAAGAAATGCCTCGCCGATGAATCTCTAGCAATATCTCATAAGGACGTGCAGATTGATGAAAGCTTGAGATTCGTTGAAAGACCTATAGCGATTGAGGATCGACAGGTTAAAAAGCTCCGAAGGAAGCATGTACCTATAGTAAAGGTCAAATGGGAAGCCCGTAGAGGTCCCGAGTATACGTGGGAAGTCGAGTCCACTATGAAACAGAAGTACCCTCACTTATTCCAGTAAATCTCGGGGTCGAGATTTCTTTTAAGGGGTGAGGATGTAACACCACGTAAAAACGTGTCCAATTATGTGAAGACACGTGTCCTAAACTCTAAGCATGTGAAAGATTGACGTTGGAGGACCAAAGTTGTCGAACAGTGAAACTATGAGACCACAGGGACTAAAAGTGTCAATATGCCAAACTTGTGCCTCTGAATGACCTTACATGGTGAATATATTCTTAATCGAGTCAATGAATTGATATGAGAAGCCGTTTATGAAAATAATCGGGAGATTATTAAATTACAAGGGTTAAACGTGTCAACATGTCATTGCTGACCTCTGGATGACCTTTTAACAAAACCGAGGCTTCAAAACATTCAAATATACTCTTAAGAATAAGTGATATAAATTTCATGTGGTTTCGATATCGTTAAGCACGTTTTCAAGACTTTGGGCCAAAAGTGACAACTCGATGAAACTTACTTCCATAGTGATAATTAACGAACCCGAGCCTAACGAGGTTTGTTATTACATCCTTGGGCCCCAAGAAATTAACTACAAGGGTCTCTTTTACCTAAAACTATGTTAAAAAGGGTTAAAAACGTCAAGGGACTTAATCTGTCAGCTTTGGAACTTGATTTGCCAGTTCAGCCGGTCCACGCGGCCCGCGTAAGACTCCCTTAACTCTTACGCGGCCCGCCAGAAAGTGCCAGTAACAGAAAATCAATGCCAGGTGCGGGTTTGGCCTATTCCACCGCCTTAACCTCAAAGTTATCGACCTAGAGAGCTATAAGTCGGTTTAATTCAATAGCATGGACACCTGGATCGATCTCAGAGCTTCCAATTACACCTGGAAGTGATCCATGATCATTTAATTGCTATATAAGGGAGCCTAGTTCATAAGTTCTTGACTCACATTTGCAAGAATTCACTTGTGGACTTGCTCTGGAGCTTCCATCAGTAAGAAGAGGATATTCAAGTGTAGAAAAGTTTGCTAGGACCTTAAGTAAGCTTCTAATTACTTGTTTAATTGTTTAATTTAGCTTAATTACTCTAAAGTCAAACTTATTATAAAATCAGTTTGACTTTCGTTTTAATTACATGTGGCTTAACCACTGATCAAATTGAAAGTGGTTATAAGACCACATTAGTGTAGGTGATTAACCCTTAAAAGGGCACCTCCTAATCATCTCGTTTGACTGGTCAATTATCGGGTCAAAGTAGTTTGACAAAAAGTCAAACTGGACAGAAGTTGCAAATATGATTAAAATTAATAAACCAGAGGTTCTAAATTATATTTTAACATTCTAATGACTTGGTAATTAATATTAAAACATGTTTCATCAGTCCTAACCCGACAATTAATAGTCTAAGGCCAGTTTATAACCAAAAGTCGCAAAAGCTTGACTTTTGCTTTGACCTTCAGTTCTGACCCGTTCAAGCTTAATTCCTCCATGTTTTAAGCTTCCTTTAGGACCACATTACTTAGTAATATAACCCCCTGGAGTTATATTGCATGGTGACTAGTGGTTTGAATTATATGCACTTGATCGTAATTATGCTTAATAATGCCATAAACGCCCTTTTTACATACAACTGAGATTTTTAGCAATGTGATTGAACTAAAACCTTTGCTACTGATATTTAGACATGTCCTAAAGATTTGACATCAATTAGTGGTCTAGAATTGAAGTTATGCTCAATAGCGTAATTAAAGGACTAATTAGTATTTAATTGACGTAATTAGTATGAAGCCTATCTAAAACCGATTTTTGACACTAAACTTCTTACCTACTGATGTAAAATAATATTTTGGGATTTTTAAAGATTTTTAATTATTTTTAGGCTGAGCATAACATAGGATTAAGGCTTGATTTCGGTAAATGTCGGTTTTACCCTTTTCATGCATAAAATGAGTTTTACATAAATTTTTAGTGTCAAACCTTTTGCTACTGATTTCATATGATAAATAAAGTACTTTGAACTTTATAAACTGATTAAAAACTCAGATTTATTATTTTAACCCGAATACCCCTTTAAACCGACTTTTAAGCATTTTTAGCACCTAGTATGGGTCAAAACTATATTTTACATATAAAACTTATTAACCACTGATATTTTAAGATAATTTATATAATTATACAGTAAGTTAAAGTTTATAAACTCAGAAGTCTATTTTGACCTTTAAAGCTTATGTAAAATTACTAAAATGCCCCTACGGGACATAGTTTGGCAATATGAGATAATTTTCACATATATAAAGTATCCTACTGTTATAACTTATAAAAATACATATTTTTACTGATCTAATCAGACCTGAAACTCAGTTGTACAATTAAACTCTTTAATGGGCATTAAAATTTCCAAAAATGCCCTTATAGGACTTATTTTGGTTTAAATTACTTTTTGGGCATATGTGTTAACATCTTACTGATGTATTAACATATTTTGAGCATAATAATGATTAAGACCTATATATAATTTATTGGGAGACCCGTTACGCGGTTACACGTTCGGATCGGCTTATGTGATTAGTTTACATAAAATAGTCGAAACGGGTCAAACCTTATCATTAAGACCTCAAATTCCAGAATGTAATTAGTTTACCCATATTATGCAAGTATCCAAGCTTGTCGGGTCTAAATCACATTCTATTCCGGTCTCCGCTTAATCTAGCGTTTAGAACCATAAATTTTCCTTCTAGCTAGCCGGTCTAAGTCCTTGACTTAATTAAAGACCCGTTAGCATCCTAATAGGTTATTAAACCTTCTAATATAGATTAATAGCTTCCGGTAGAAGGTGCCAATCAAGAGTCTTAGGATTTTATTGCTAACACCAGGTAAATACCTTTAACTTATTTTCCCTTATACGGGCTTGAGATATGGTATTATAATAATACCACTTGGTCGGGTATGAAATCATTTAATCGGATTGTGATTAATAAATTTACATAACCCGTTTTAATATGTCTTGTTTGATAACATAAACATTGGGGGTTAATACGACCGTGTCCTGGATATCCTCGGCTCATTTCGTTTGAAAATGGCCATGACCTATGCACGGGGTGTAGGCATACACCTGACAGATGCAAATGCTAAAATAATATATAAACCCACATGTTGGGGATAACCCCTTTGTGGGTTCTATAAGTGGTGAGTTGGTTAATCAAGACCGGCTTCCAACCAGCCCCAATTGTAAGACAAACATGTAAATCTATATACAAGATTATATTAAATAATTATCCCAAGTTATAAATGGTTTGTGCCTTAGCACTTAAATCAATTTTCATAAATATTTTCAAAAGAGTCAGTTAATTGTATTTACCAGTGTAAACTGACGTATTTTCTTAAAGACTGATTTGACAGGTACCTCTCGTAATAGGCTGGAGCTATAGGGTGTCTATAGAGGATCTTGCAAATCCATAAGATGCCTGCAGTCTGTTATTTTTGTTTTTTGTACATTTATGATCCGCCTGTGGATCTTATTACAATCCAGTCTGTACATTCATAAACTCGAACACTCAGACAATATGGTTTGTAATAGTTTATTCACCAAGCCTTTCGCTGTGCTATTATATTGTGTGTATTGACTATGATGATATCAACTACGTCACGATACTCCCCGCCGGGCCCACCGGAAATATGTGGAAATATCGGGGTGTGACACGTAGTTTCGGCCAAAATGCGCATTCTTGCGTATTTTGTAACCAAACTACTTATATGTATCAAAACCGTTTGTTTTGATACCAAACCTGTTTTCTAACTTAGTTAAACATGTTTCGACATGTTTAGCTCGTCACTTTTTAGATTAGTGCTTGTGTAGAGTCGTAAGTCAAAACGGACTAAACACCCGCTTAGACTTTCGAACACGACCCGTTTGGTCGATCATTAGGATCCGACCAAACATGTTTAGTGACCATAGTTGCGTAGGGAATAACCTTCCGAGGTTACACCTTATGGTCACTTAGGTTAATTAGTTATATGATAGGTAATTTATATGCCTTAGGTAAATGACCAAAATGCCCTTTTCATACATAATTGGTAATTCAGCATATGAAACATAAACTTTTGTCACGTAACTGATTATGTAACATATTTAAACATGTTTAGGCATATAATACTTGTCATAGGACTAGTTAGACGTCTCGAACGCCCTTTTGCGCGCACGACGCGTTAAAGTAGCGTAAGCTACCTTAATGGGTCGTGATGGGTCATAAGCACTTAGGATAGATTTCATTTTAGGATGTAGGCTTTGTTAAACCATATCACATGAGTTCCAACACTCATTTGGTTTACAAGACCTCATTCTATCCTATCTTCCGATTTAGGCGTCTATTGTTTGACTATTGATTCGACTACTAGGTGCTGCTTGATTTCTCTGGTTTACTTGAGTTTGTTGAAGTTCTATTGATTGAGGATACTTTGCACTTCATGTGAGTACATAGTCCCCTCTTTTTACATGTTTTGTGGTAACTATGTGTGTACATAGTTCCCCTATTTTACTGTTTTCAATTGTTTTGGGGTGATTCATGTGTACCAAAATGATTTCAAGGTTTAAACAATGATTTCAAAAATGATTAAGATGGTTTATACAAAACTAATAACGATTTCAATAAAGTGAACAAACTTGTTGGTTGTAGTTACATAACAAATGACATTCGTTAGCATTGATCAAGCCGACCAGTATTAGGTTATGGTACCATAGGATCTGACAAATCCCGTTATCTTACTGCACCCATGGTTATGTGTGGGGGTTGTGGGTAACGACTGAATCTGATGATAGTTAACTTACCCTTTGGTGGTTTGTTAAAGCGAGGCGAGAAGCGAGTTAGTCGAGTCACGAAGGTTTGAATGTTGTTAGCAAGACGACCAAGAATAGTTTTCACAATTAAAACGAGGATGATTCAAACGATTTTAAACGAGTTAACGATTTGAACAAGTTAAACGAATTGGATAA
>JARYGA010023050.1:0-26912 GCA_030545235.1 Helianthus tuberosus | reverse complement strand
TAAGCTAAACTCAATTAAAGAAGGACTAGCAGACTTACAAGAGTCCTATGCACGAGATATGATCAGTTGGACCTGCTTGAGAGCTCCAGAATCGATCAGATAAGGCAGAGAATGGTGTGAAGAACAACATTGCACATAATGGCCTTTTATAGTGAAATTATCACCACAATATGTTGACACCAAGGTCTAACACACACCACAACTGATAAACACTTGTTCCTAGTGCTTAGGGGGTGCCTAGGGGTCGTCCACAAGTGAGAAATACCGGCCAGATTGGTTAAAATCGCGCATAACAGGCTGCTGCCTGTTTTTCTGCTTCTGGGCGTCCCAGGCGGCCCGCCTACGATTTTGTTAAATTCCACGCGGGCCGCGTGGACCTTGAATTCAGGTTTTACATTTTCTATTTGTTGCATATTCGACTCTTGGCCCTTTCGAAAGGTCAACTAACCTTTATATTGCAATTTGAACCCTCTAATTTGATACATAAGGGCTTCAAGATATATACCCACTTTGTTTAGTCCTCGGTTAACTTTATTGTCACCCGAAAAGTCCAAACTTTCAACGTTGACGCTTTAACCCCTTGTACACGAATTTGATCATAACTTTCTCATACGATTACGAAACTTTATGAAATTTATATCATGCATTCTAGTGAGCATAATTTACCGTTACAAAGCTTCGGGTTTGTCAAAAGGTCACTCAGAGGTATAACTTAAACATGTTGACACATTTAACCCCTGTAGTTTGTAATCTCTCACTTTTAGTTTCGTATGATCCATGATTTATTCGTTTGAAGGTATGAGCATCATATAGTGTTAATATACTATATATTTATTCACTGTTGACATCTAGAACTCGTATATTATCATACTTTCCATGTTTGTCAACTTTAGTCCTTTCAGATCATTCTTTCTCACGTTCAAACATATGACACGTGTCAACACATTATAGGACGTGAATTTTCGAGGTGTTACAGCACTCCCGTTCGCAAAGCGCTCATAATGATTTTAAAACATATGTAAACACAGACTAAATAACAAAAGAAATTCGCCGCAACGCGGCGAACTTCTTTAAACCTAGTTTATTTTTATAAAAAAAACTTCGATTCATTAATACTTTATTTAAAAACTACTTATTTAAAATATAATAACATATTTTATGGATTTGGGTGCAAGATAAATTGTCAAGTTATTGTTATTGGGATTGAGTTATAATACAAACGAGTTTAAAAATAAGAAGTGTAAGAAACTACTATAAAGTGACAAATGTCCATAAAAAGATATAAATGAGAAGGGTAATTTTGTCAAAGATAATAAAATGATTATGCACACGCAAATTACATCCTATTTCCCCCTCATTTTTTTCAAAGGTCCGTAACTTTTTTATATATCATTTGTTTTAAAAAAAAATTATACCATAAAATCGAGTGTTTTTATCTTTAATATGTGTACCCTATTGTTATACTTTAAAAAAATTTGAAAACCCAGTTGCGTATTACACAATGGACATAACATAAAACACAATGAGAAAACCCAGTTGCGTATTACACAATGGACATAACGTAAAACACAATGTGTATCAAACTAAAAACACAATTGAAAGTATACAAAAAACACAATCGATAACAACAGATAAAAGACACAATGGACAACATACTAAAACACAATGGACGATATACTAAAACACAATGAACAACAGATTAAAACACAATGCGCAACAAAACAAAAACAAAATGGACAACAGATTGAAACACAATCGATAGCATAATAAACACAATGACTAGAACTTACAACACAATGTATAAAAAAACCCAAATATAACACTATCTTTATTGTGTCATACACTGTGTTATAGGTTCTGATGAAAACGCAATGGACATAACCCAAATTAACCTTAGTAAAAAACGTAAGGACCAAAACCCAATTAAAAGACACAATGACCAAAACCTTTAACACAATACAAAGAAAACCCAGTAAAAATGATTTTTTTTATTTTATTTTTATATAAAAATATCATATTCATATTAAAGAAAAAGAATGCTCGTTATTATGGTGAGTTAATCTATATATGATAAAAAGTAAGTTGAATGAATAGTGATTCATTTTACTTTTATTTAAAAAACTTATATTTATATAACATAACAATAGTGTTTAAATTAGCAAACAGTTTTATACGTAAATTTGTTATTGTTATTTTTAGAAAATTGTTATTTATTTTTTTAAAATTGTTCTTAAAAATTAAATATAAACTAGAATATTGACCCGCGTGCATTGCGCAGCGGCCAACGAAATTGACATGTTGTTGATCAGATTCACATTTACAATGTGTTAAAGATGTTTTTATCGGTTAAGTCTGTATTACTATCTTATACAAATAAGTAATTCACCGAATAATCTCAATACAATTAATGGTATCATAATTAATACGTTACATGACTTTTATCCATATAAATAACCTATTGTATTAAGCTCTCCGCGTTGCGGCGGGGTGTAAAACCGTAACAAATAGCACCAATGCCACACTATAGCCAATTGTATACTTTGTATACTATTAATAGACAAACTAAATGAATAGTAATTTGTATTTGTATACTATTAATAGACAATTAAATGAATGGTAATTATTTGTTTTAAAGGTTTTTTATATGTGTTGTTTAGTGGTTTTTTTATACGTATTATGTTGTTTTTTTATATATCTTATATAACTTGCGTTTGTTTAACTAAATGAATAGTAATTATTTGTTTTAAAAGTTTTTTATGTGTGTTGTTTAGTGGTTTTTTATATGTATTATGTGGTTTTTTTATATATCTTATATAACTTGCGTTTGTTCTAGGTATATTCTGGTCCTTATTTTGAATTTCACTTTACTTTGACCAGAACTATTCTCTATGAGATTCTTATCCTTTATTGAAATATGTTTTACATTTTAACACAGCTTTTAGTTACAGGTTTCCTAATGCGTTAATAATCGCAAAGGAAATTCTTATACTTTCGATGGCGTTCAAACTTATAGGGTTCCTGTCGTTTATCTTGTCATACGAGTTACGAAACAGATAATCAAACGAAATAATGTTTGATATTGGAATTATAGATGTATACGAGAGATTCCTGATTAAATCTAAAATTATCATTGACACACATGTTCGTGATTTATCCCTAATTGTCAATCATTATGGTCTTTGGATTTCCTCATAGATATACATATCTATATAATCATATATTTCACATACTGTAATATACACACCATTCATAAAGTTAATGTATTTAACAGATTCATATATCCAAAAACAGGTCAGACATCAAGTCATGGTACTATTTAGGGAATTTCATTAACATAACATATACCCCATCTCACCCGGTCTCGCCGGAGAGGTACCCCCATCTTACCCGGACAAGCTGGAGAGTCTACTACACCATACCCAGTCTTGCCGGAGAGGTAATTATCATTGTATCTCCCTTAAATAGAATTTTTCTCAAGTCATGATTTTAAAAGTGCATCATTTATTATGACTTATATCAAGAAACAAGGAAATTAGTATTCTCGTGATGGATCATATTCTAGAACCGAGTAGTACTAATAAACAAGAAATAACAGTGGCCAGGTGTTATTGCTTATTTATCATACTTGCACTGTTCTAGTCATTATCCTCACGGTATACCAATAACCATCACACTTTATCTATGCAAGTAATTGGCTTATCTCAAAGCTTTTTACTAAGGCATTTTCCTTAGGTTCAAGTCTAAATACTCTCCTGGGTGTTTACCAGTAATTATCAAAATTCTAACTCTTTTGTTTATGCATATATATAACCTTAGATTCCGTTGCAATGAATATTTTATTAAGAAATATGGTATTTTTACAACATAGTAGGTTTCATGGTTTATAATGACTTCATGTTTTCATATGAATGACCAATGATATTTTCTCTTATGTTTATCTTACAGAAGATATTATATTGGGTATATCATCAAGAAATTCTATTGGGTATATGCATATATGTGTATAAAATTTCAAATCTCTAGTTAATATTAAACTTACGGAATTTATACACACATATATAAAATAATAACTATACATCCGATGGTAGCAATCATCAAGCTTATTTCCATGACTTTGTTTTATCCTTTTATAAAAGTAGTATATTGAAATAAATTTATGTCAAATATAATATTTTGGAATTAAAAGTTTAGGGAAATAAATTACTCAAAATATAAATTTTCTGGACTCATAAGAACTATTTCATTTTTAACTAATGGGTTAAACTATATCAGACTCACTATTTATATTACCTTAATAATTTCTCCTCAAGTAACCATCTATATATATATTCCAATTATCACATTCCTACATTTTCCTTTATAAGAATCAATTATAATATACATTTAAGATTGAGAGGCATTATTTAGAAAAATATGTGCATATGTGACCCATGACATTGTATTTATGGGTTACCAAGAGATATATATACTATACATAAATTACTTTCTGTAATTTATAACAATATAGCGGATATATATATGATTAAATATTAATATATAGTATAAACTTAAAACACATAACATTTTTTCCAAACCTTATGTAGCGTACTTTATCTCATACCATCAAAGTATGTCTATTTTATATTCAAAATATATTTAGTGTTTTGATTTATGTTAAGATTAATATTTTACTTCGTATATATTCAAGATCTATATTCAAGTATTCAATTAAATAGATCTTTTATAGATTCACGTAACCGACTTTATAAAATTTATTTGTGTCACAGGTACATCACTGATATTTTATTACCACAGTTATTTTATGAGAATCTCCATCTCCATTATTATTCTTTTAGTATTAAGTTTAACCAATCATAATTCAATCTCATCTCTTTTATCTTCATTATAATCTTTTTAAAGTATGAGAACTTCGAAATTACTTAAGGTAAGTTTAACATCCAATTTATCAACTCAACTCATTTACTAATATTGTATTATTTAACTATTATACATCAGCCAGCTGACTCGAATATTTTTCTTTATAATTTAGGATACACAATCCTATAACTAATATGACTGGTTAATCTTATAATCTTATATTAATTATTTCCAGGCATAAGACCTATTTTGTACATACCTTAATATTAAAGATTTGTAGAAATGATTTCAACGTTTAGTTAGGCCTTTCTACGTAGTCTAACTAACCCAAATCTCTAAAAATTTTAAATGATTTTATTTAATCATGAATAACCATCATATTCATTTAACCATCTATTTTATTACTAAGTATTTTAATAGAAACCTTTACAAGTAATCCCAACATCAGTTATTTCATAAAACTATGAAAGTATGAAGTCTTATGGTCAACTGGTTACAAACGAGAAGGGATAAAATGGAGTGGTAAATTGGTACGCCTGGGCTCGATCCATTAAAGCAATCTTTTAAATTTTATAAATTCTTAAAATACTTTCGGTTAATTTAATAGCTTCGGTTTTATTTATTTAAATATAAATTATTTTGAAACAATATTATTAAAACCACGAAGGTTTAAAGCTTTATACCATATATTTCAATATGTATTTTAAATCAAAGTAAATGATTGGTTCCAAAAGAAAGTCATGAACATGATTGCCTTGTTAACAACTAACTTAGTTTGATGTATATTATAATATTATTTTAGACTTGAACCTAAGGAAAATACCTTAGTATAAAGCTTTGAGATAAGCCAATTACTTGCATAGATAAAGTGTGATGGTTATTGGTATACCGTGAGGATAATGACTAGAACAGTGCAAGTATGATAAATAAGCAATAACACCTGGCCACTGTTATTTCTTGTTTATTAGTACTACTCGGTTCTAGAATATGATCCATCACGAGAATACTAATTTCCTTGTTTCTTGATATAAGTCATAATAAATGATGCACTTTTAAAATCATGGCATGAGAAAAATTCTATTTAAGGGAGATACAATGATAATTACCTCTCCGGCAAGACTGGGTATGGCCTAGTAGACTCTCCAGCTTGTTCGGGTAAGATGGGGGTACCTCTCCGGTGAGATGGGGTATATGGTATGTTAATGAAATTCCCTAAATAGTACCATGACTTGATGTCTGACCTGTTTTTGGAAATATGAATCTGTTAAATACATTAACCTTATGAATGGTGTGTGTATTACAGTATGTGAAATATATGATTATATAGATATGTATATCTATGAGGAAATCCAAAGACCATAATGATTAACAATTAGGGATAAATCACGAACAGGTGTGTCAATGATAATTTTAGATTTAATCAGGAATCTCTCGTATACATCTATAATTCCAATATCAAACATTATTTCGTTTGATTATCCGTTTCGTAACTCGTATGACAAGATAAACGACAGGAACCCTATAAGTTGGAACGCCATCGAAAGTATAAGAATTTCCTTTGCGATTATTAACGCATTAGGAAACCTGTAACTAAAAGCTGTGTTAAAAAGTAAAACATATTTCAATCAAGGATAAGAATCTCATAGAGAATAGTTCGGATCAAAGTAAAGTGAAATTCAAAACAAGGACCAGAATATACCTAGAAACTAAACTAACTAAAAATATTCATCCATATTTCAGGGAATCTCGAGGACGAGATTTAAAACAAGGTGGGGAGGATGTAACATTCCCAAAATTTTTATTTATATAAAATATATAAAAACTTATGTTATTAAAAGAATGCATCATGGGTAAGTTGATCGATGGAAATATGAGGTATTTTGGGCAAGCGTAGGAACCATTTAATAAACATACATTATATTTGAACCTACTCTGTTTTTAATGAAACTTGGTTCAAAATGTAGATAAAAATATTCTCTTTCCAATGGCATATTCATTATTTTTTAAAACGTTATATTTTAGAAGTTATAAGCAACAAATAAGTGAAGTAGTTAAATTAATTATAATATATAATTAATAAATTAGTTAATAATGAAAATCAAATTATTTGAAAGTATATATAAAGTGCACGTGTAGGTGCAAGGAATTTAATAATAATAATAATAATAATAATAATAATAATAATAATAATAATATAATAATAACTAATTAAAAACTACACATATGCTAGAAGGTGTGCACGTGTACACTCAAATCAAAATCCAACGAATTAGCAGGTTACGTGTTCAAGAGATTTCGTGATCCCTAAGCGATATGGAAGTATAGTATAAATAGGCCTTCCATCAGATGCTTTCAAAATGCTATTTCTTTCTCCATCATACTCTTTCTGTATAATCTATATTTTCTTAGTATTACACCCCTATAATAATAATAAAGCCTTGCCCCGTTTTAAGTGCTTTAACCCTTGGTCACCGATGCCCTGTCCGATTGACGTAGTGCCCCGTAACGTATGTCAAGGTTCTGCCTAAATTCGTTGGGGTTCTGTCTCGTGACGTAGGGATAAAGTTAAACTAGGTTACTATACTTAATGTGAGTGCACTATATATTCTATTAAATAATCCAGGAGTTGTACCAAGATATATCAACCCTCCAAAATATTTCTAACAGCCCTAATATATTTAGAATACCCCTATATGTCGTAAAATACACCCCGTATACGAAAACCGGCCCGAATAACCTTTATTTCATTAAAAAACAAATAAAATAAGTTTTACCAACCGCTCGCGGGCCGCGAAGACCTTGTCTTCGGGCTACGTGGGCCGCGACAACTTAAAAACCTGGCAAAGCCCGGTGCGGCAACGTGGCCCAACACCCGGCAAACCTACTCGATGACCCAGCCCAGCTACGCGTTGACTAGAGTTGACGCGGGCTGCGTAGGGCCTTGCCTTGTTTTACGAGGGCCGCGAGAAAACCCAGGTGAAGCACTATATAAGCAGGCCATCGGATCTTCATTCGAATTCGTTCAAAATCGTTTTCTTCCTCTCAATTCTAAAGTGTAGGCATTATACACGGGTATAATACCCCCCTAAAATAGCGAAGTTCTGCTCCGTTGTAAGTATTATAACCCCTGGATACGTATTAGATACGCTGCCCGATTGATCTAGGGTTCCGTAACGGCTGTCGTGGTTCTGCCCGACGTAGTCGTTGGAATGCCGTCTCGGGGAGGGTATTACTAATGTTAAAATGGGTTATTATACTAACACGTGTGCTTATGTGTAAATTATAGATTGTCACCAGGAAACCCCTACGAAAAATCTAAGACAGCAATGTGAGTTTATCCTCTTTTTGTTAACCTTTTTGTAATATTTTACAAAACCTTAAATGTTTTACAATGCGATTAAGCGGTGATTGAGTCTTTGTAGTTCTTCAATTACTGCCGGTATGTTGGGGTTGTGTATACAAAATTTACTACACTGTGAGTAGTAAGTCGGGACGACAACAGGTTACCATTGGACGAAGAGTTAGCCAATGTGTAATATGACCCACAAGTTAGGATTGACAGTACTGAATGAGTAATTGGTTTAGAAATAAACAATGTGATCGCTCTCAATACTGTGTTAATTGATAAAATGTTTCTTGATTAAACTGGGATTCACTCACCAGTATTTCCTGCTGATAAAATGTTTTAAACACGTGTTTCAGGTAACTTAGTGTGAAGCCAATAAAAGCCGGCTGGAGAGCACTGAAGGCTTGGAAAAGTGACAATAAAGTTGCCTAAAATAAAATAGATGTTTTTATTAAATAAAATAGGATTTATTCCTATGAAAATGTGTGTACTGCAAACTTGGGTTTTATCCCATGTGTTTAATATTATGAATATGTGGTATCTTACTCTGATCAAATATTTCCTAACTACGGTCCTGATGAAAATTCCGCTGCCAAATTAGACAATACGCGATACCACCGAAACTGGCTCGCGGTCGCCCGTTCCCGGGAATTAAGGATCGGTGGTTGCGACACAAGTTAACCCGTTCGGTCTTAGCCGAGTGAACCATTTTGAAATTTCTTGTAGGGCCCAGAATCAGAGGCCGGACTTAAACGTCTTCCGGTATTTTTACGAGTTTATCTCTGCCGGGGATTGGTATACTTTTGCTCAGCGAAAGGGTATTCCTCCCCCCTCCGGAGATGAACGGTCCAGTTTAAAAAATTGGAAAGACAATTTTTTCTGGTTAGACGACCGTTGTCTTCCGGAGGATATGGCGTGGAGGTTCAAGGATCAGACTATGTCCTTTGACCTGGGAGATGATTTTGTTTTTAATAAAGAATTGGCTCATGCCTTGATTGATCATAGATCCCCGATCCGTCCACCTCATGAGCATTTTCTTTTGTTGGGCCGCGTCTGTTTTTCCTGGGACCAAGGGGATAGGGATTGGCCGGTCATTCGTATGAAGCGAGGACGTAAGTTTCCGGCCCTTTACCTCCCCTTCGGCACTTTTTCTTCCCCTATTTTGCTAACTTGTTTTTATTCTGAAAATGCAGGAGTTGAAATGTCTCTTAGGGATGCTCTGAAGGTTCCAAGTTTTGATGTTCTTGACTTTGATTTTGACGATCAGGGCGAAGGTGAGGTTCCTTTTATGCAGCAAGTGGCTTATGCAGCCCAAGAGGTTCGTCCCCTAGTTGCCCAAGATGCATCCGAACCATCCGCTGCTGAAGCTATCTCTTCTATTCCGACACCCACAAAAGGCGCGACTGGTTCTTCCGGATCTTAAGCTAGAAAGAAGTCTATTTTAGATAATGTGGACGATGATCCGGAGGTGCGTAGTTTGGACGAATCCCTACAATATCGTCCTTCCTCTGTTTCTTTGAAGAGTAAAGGTGTCATGCCTGATGCCGATCAGAAGGGTTTGATTCGTAAGAGGAAGAATGAACCTTTACAAATTCGTTCATCTGATCCTCTTCCTATGCCGAGGATGAAGAAAAACAAGAAAGGCTCTTCTCATTCTAGTGGGGACGTGATGATTGAACTAGATGAACACCTCACCGGGGGTAAGTATTCCAGGGAAGAGGCCGCCCGGGCTCACTCTGAACCTACCCCTATCTTTTCTGGCGGCTTTCTCCCTGTCAACGAAGTAGAAAGCATGGAAGTGGAGAATTCGGAGATCACGGGTAAAGAAGACGGAAAAACTCAGGGTGAAGAGAAGGTGGTGACCTTTTCAGGTAATATTTTGGACTCATCTTTGGGTCCGGACTGTTTTATTGATGACGAGGAAGACCAAGTGTCTTCTCTTCCTCCATCTTTTTTCGATATGCAAATGTTTTCTCAGACGATATGGAGATTGACCCGGCAACAGCTGATGAGAAGTTTGTTTCGGATTGGGACATCCGGAATAAGGATTCGGTGATGGATGAGCTTGTTGCAAGAACTCTTCTTTTTAATATCAGCACTTCGCTAGATTATGCCAGGAGCCGAAAGATGAAAAGCCAAGACCTGGGCACCATGGTTCTGTCCAATCAAGCTCAATCTAATATTTTTGTGACGGAGCTTTACCGAAGGTGGGTTGAGGCGGAGTCGGTGAGGGTTAACTTAGAGAAAGAGACCCTTTCTTTGAAACGCAAGCTTCAGAGTACTCCGGATGTTGAGAAAAATATTGCCCAGCTTACCCAAGATTTTCAAACCCAACAGGAGAAAGTTAAGTCCTTGACTACCCAAAATCAATCGTCTCAAGCAGCTGCTGCATCCGCGGCGGAAGATCGGGATAGAATATCGGCGGAATTAAAAGACTTCGCTGAATCTTTAAAGAAGAAAGATGAAGAGCACAAGGTGGTTTTGTTGAAGATGGAGGAGTCTTTCACAAACGCTCGTTTGGCCTATGCGAATATGATGGCAGGTGCGTACCTTACTCGATTTGATTTCTTTCATTTTGTTATTTCTTTCTAACACTTTGGTCAGATCGGGATGCACTTAAAACAGGGGAGGCCGACTTAAAGGCTCAGATTGAAGAGATGAAAGGGTATAATGAGGAGATCAAAACGGAGAATACCGCTTTGAAGGCGAAGGTGGAGGACCTCCAAGCGACAAAAACTTGGCTACTTTCGGAAGGAGCAAAACTCCTTGCCAAGAATATACATAAAGGTCCGGAGATGACTGTGGATGTTGCCGCTGTAAATAATGCGATGAGCGTCGTGGGTATCAACTCTGGTCTTCAACACGGGTATATCCATGCTCTGAAGAAAAAGACTCCCTATGTTGAAGTTCCGCTGCTGAACCGTAATGCCAGAGAGGAGTTAAATGCAGCGGTTTCTTGCTTCGATTCTCTTACTTTCCCAGTGATAGAAGATCTTCCGAAGCTTGTAAATGAGCCGCTTTCTAAAATCAAAGATGCTCTCTTCTTTGCGGGCGGCGAATCTCCGAAAGAATGAGGTGGACATGCCCGGTTTCTTGGGGTATGCACCTTGGGAGGTTTTTTAGTTTGTTTAACTGTTTTTTAGAAGGTGGACAGATCCGGCCACTTGGGATATGCACCTTGTTTTGATTCGGAACGGACGTAATGATGTTTTTACCGTACTTGTGTATGTATCAATTATCCTTTAATATGTAGATGTCTTTTGTGGCTTCCGGTTATATTGGTCCGGTTAATTTTGATGTAGTCATTTCGTTGTGCATGCGTCCATGCTCTTCATGCTTACATTTTCTTTTTTAGAACGTTCTTTTTAATGTATGGATCCGATTTGTTTTACTTTCAGGATAATAGTTTTTGAGATGAAAGAAAGAATACGAACGATGCCAGTTCATTCTTACCTTTTTAGGGTTAGTATCCCTGATTCGGCCGATGATAACTTATATGTTGCAATTTTGCTAATGATAGAAATGTTGAGCACTCTATTTAATCAGTCCGGAGTATATTCTCCGGCTAACACATACTTGGTAAAAACATTAAAATAATCTGCGGGTAAAACCCTCCGCAGTTCATGGAAATAAAAAATAGTTGTGCGGGCAATACCCTCCGCATTACAAGGAAAGTAAGAAGGATGCGAGCCGTAGCCCTAGCGTTACAAATTTATTCTAAAAACATTCTAAAGTTCTTTTAGAGGAAACACGGTTTGAGGTGCATCCCATTCCAAGTACGAGGAATGGGAGTTCCATCTATCTTCATGAGTGTGTAAGCACCATTCTTTTCGGCGGTTTTGATTTGGTAGGGTCCCTCCCACTTCGGATACATCTTCCCCGTCCCATCGGCTAGACTTGCATCATTTCTCCGCATGACATAGTCTCCTTCTTGGAACCGAACCTCCTTGACTCTTGAGTTGTAGTGTTTTTCCAAATCTTTTTTGTATTTTGCTTCTCAGATGGCTGCGAGTTCTCTTCTTTTTTCGATCAAGTTGAGGTTCAAACGGAGTTGTTGCTCATTGTCGTCCTGGCTTTGAAGCATACGTGGGGTAGGGATTCCTGCTTCGGCAGGAATGACTGCCTCTGTGCCGTACGTTAAACTAAAGGGAGTTTCTCTGGTACTTGTTTTCGGCATCATTCTGAGTGCCCATAGAACGTGCGATAGTTCATCTGCCCAGGAGACTCCTTCCTTCCCTAGACGCTTCTTTATACTGTTCACGATGCTACGGTTGGCCCTTTCTACTTGCCCATTACCTTGAGGATGGGCAACCGAAGCAAAGTTTTGCTCAATGTGCATTCTTTCGCACCAAGTTTTGAACGGTTTTTCTGCGAACTGTTTCCCGTTGTCACTGACGATGCAGAGCGGCATTCCGTATCTGCACACTATATTTTCCCAAACGAACCTCAATACTTGATCTCCGGTGATAGTTCGGAGAAGTTTGGCCTCGATCCATTTTGTGAAATAGTCGATGGCTACCAGCAAGGACCTTACTCATCTGGTGGAAGCAGGGAAAGGACCAACGATGTCAATTCCCCATTTCTGAAACGGCCAGGCCGAAGTCACAGGGACGAGGTTGTTTTTAGCTCGGTGACTAATGGGGGCGTGCCGCTAACAATCTTCACATGCTTGTAACTCGTTGACGGCACTCTGGTGCATGCCTGGCCAGAAGTATCCGGCGTTCATAGATTTTGCCACAACGATCCTCGGCCTAGAGTGGATGCCACATATCCCCCAGTGTATTTCTCTTATGACGTAGCTGGCTTCATCCGGAGTTAGGCACTTTAGGAGCGGACCTAGAAAGGTCTTTCGATAAAGCTTTCCGTCGTGAACCTGGTATTGTAGTGCCTTTACTTTCATCTTTCGCGCTTGGGCTTTTTCCTCCGGAAGCGTGCCATCTTTCAGATAGTCCAAAATCGGAGTCATCCATGATTTTTATTGTACAGAGATTTTCATTACGGACTCCGTTTGACGGATGGCCAGGGTTTGCAAAGTTTCGACCAACACTTCTTTGGATAAATGGCAGAATGCCACGGACGCGCGCTTGCTGAGAGCGTCAGCTTTTTTGTTCTTGCTTCTTGGTATGTGAACTATTTTGCAAGAGTCGAATGTGGAAACTAGGCTGTTAACTTAATTTAGATACCGGACCATGTTTTCCTCTGGTGCCTCGTACTCTCCGCTGACCTGGTTGGTGACTAGTAATGAATCAACATGGGCCAAAACGGAATTTGCACCGGCTTTAGCAGCAGTTTGGAATCCTGCGAGAAGGGCTTCGTACTCCGCCTCATTATTTGAAGTTTTAAATTCAAAACATAGGGCATAGGTATATTTTATTCCTTCTGGATCTATCAAGATTAAACCAGCCCCTGTGTCGCAACCCCCGATCCTTAATTCCCGGGAACGGGCGGCCGCGAGCCAGTTTCGGTGGTATCGCTTATTGTCTAATTTGGCAGCGGAATTTTCATCAGGACCGTAGTTAGGAAATATTTGATCAGAGTAAGATACCACATTTTCATAATATTAAACACATGGGATAAAACCCAAGTTTGCAGTACAGACATTTTCATAGGAATAAATCCTATTTTATTTAATAAAAACATCTATTTTATTTTAGGTAACTTTATTGCCACTTTTCCAAGCCTTCAGTGCTCTCCAGCTGGCTTTTATTGGCTTCACACTAAGTTACCTGAAACACGTCTTTAAAACATTTTATCAGCAGGAAATACTGGTGAGTGAATCCCAGTTTAATCAAGAAACATTTTATCAATTAACACAGTATTGAGAGCGATCACATTGTTTATTTCTACACAATTACTCATTCAGTACTGTCAATCCTGACTTGTGGGTCATATTACACATTGGCTAACTCTTCGTCCAATGGTAACGTGTTATCGTCTCGACTTACTGCTCACAGTGTAGTGAATTTTGTATACAAAACCCCAACATACCGGTAGTAATTGAAGAACTACAAAGACTCAATCACCGCTTAATCGCATTGTAAAACATTTAAGGTTTTGTAAAATATTACAAAAAGGTTAACAAAAAGAGGATAAACTCACATTGCTGTCTTAGATTTTTCGTAGGGGTTTCCTGGTGACAATCTATAATTTACACATAAGCACACGTGTTAGTATAATAACCCATTTTAACATTAGTAATACCCTCCCCGAGACGGCATTCCAACGACTACGTCGGGCAGAACCATGACAGCCGTTACGGAACCCTAGATCAATCGGGCAGCGTATCTAATACGTATCCAGGGGTTATAATACTTACAACGGAGCAGAACTTCGCTATTTTAGGGGGGTATTATACCCATGTATAATGCCTACACTTTAGAATTGAGAGGAAGAAAACGATTTTGAACGAATTCGAATGAAGATCCGATGGCCTGCTTATATAGTGCTTCACCTGGGTTTTCTCGCGGCCCGCGTAAAACAAGGTAAGGCCTTACGCGGCCCGTGTCAACTCTAGTCAACGCGTAGCTGGGCTGGGTCATCGAGTAGGTTTGCCGGGTGTTGGGCCACGTGGCCGCACCGGGCTTTGCCAGGTTTTTAAGTTGTCGCGGCCCGCGTAGCCCGAAGACAAGGTCTTCGCGGCCCGCGAGCGGTTGGTAAAACTTATTTTATTTGTTTTTTAATGAAATAAAGGTTATTCGGGGCCGATTTTCGTATACGGGGTGTATTTTAGGACATATAGGGGTATTCTAAATATATTAGGGGTGTTAGAAATATTTAGGAGGATTGATATATCTTGGTACAACTCCTGGATTATTTAATAGAATATATAGTGCACTCACATTAAGTATAGTAACCCATTTTAACTTTATCCCTACGTCACGAGACAGAACCCCAACAAATTTAGGCAAAACCTTGACATACGTTACGGGGCACTACGTCAATCGGACAGGGCATCAGTGACCAAGGGTTAAAACACTTAAAACGGGGCAAGGCTATATTATTATTATTATTATTATTATTATTATAGGGATGTAATACTAAGAAAATATAGATTATACAGAAAGAGTAAGATGGAGAAAGAAATAGCATTTTGAAAGCTTCTGATGGAAGGCCTATTTATACTATACTTCCATATCGCTTAGGGATCACGAAATCTCTTGAACACGTAACCTGCTAATTCGTTGGATTTTGATTTGAGTGTACACGTGTACACCTTCTAGCATATGTGTAGTTTTTAATTAGTTATTATATTCTTATTATTATTATTATTATTATTATTATTATTAAATTCCTTGCACCTACACGTGCACTTTGTATATACTTTCAATTAATTTGATTTTCATTATTAACTATTTTATTAATTATATATTATAATTAATTTAACTACTTCATTTATTTGGTGCTTATAACTTCTAAAATATAACGTTTTATAAAATAATGAATATGCCATTGGAACGAGAATATTTTTATCTACATTTTGAACCAAGTTTCATTAAAAACAGAGTAGGTTCAAATATAATGTATGTTTATTAAATGGTTCCTACGCTTGCCCAAAATACCTCATATTTCCATCAGTCAACTTACCCATGATGCATCCTTTTAATAACATAAGTTTTTATATATTTTATATAAATAAAAATTTTGGGAATGTTACATCCTCCTCACCTTGTTTTAAATCTCGTCCTCGAGATTCCCTGAAATATGGATGAATATTTTTAGTTAGTTTAGTTTCTAGGTAAATTCTGGTCCTTGTTTTGAATTTCACTTTACTTTGACCAGAACTATTCTCTATGAGATTCTTATCCTTGATTGAAATATGTTTTACTTTTTAACACAGCTTTTAGTTACAGGTTTCCTAATGCGTTAATAATCGCAAAGGAAATTCTTATACTTTCTATGGCGTTCCAACTTATAGGGTTCCTGTCGTTTATCTTGTCATACGAGTTACGAAACGGATAATCAAATGAAATAATGTTTGATATTGGAATTATAGACATATACGAGAGATTCCTGATTAAATCTAAAATTATCATTGACACACCTGTTCGTGATTTATCCCTAATTGTCAATCATTATGGTCTTTGGATTTCCTCATAGATATACATATCTATATAATCATATATTTCACATACTGTAATATACACACCATTCATAAGGTTAATGTATTTAACAGATTCATATTTCCAAAAACAAGTCAGACATCAAGTCATGGTAATATTTAGGGAATTTCATTAACATAACATATACCCCATCTCACCTAGTCTCGCCGGAGAGGTACCCCCATCTTACCCGGACAAGCTGGAGAGTCTACTACACCATACCCAGTCTTGCCGGAGAGGTAATTATCATTGTATCTCCCTTAAATAGAATTTTTCTCAAGTCATGATTTTAAAAGTGCATCATTTATTATGACTTATATCACGAAACAAGGAAATTAGTATTCTCGTGATGGATCATATTCTAGAACCGAGTAGTACAAATAAATAAGAAATAACAGTGGCCAGGTGTTATTGCTTATTTATCATACTTGCACTGTTCTAGTCATTATCCTCACGGTATACCAATAACCATCACACTTTATCTATGCAAGTAATTGGCTTATCTCAAAGCTTTATACTAAGGTATTTTCCTTAGGTTCAAGTCTAAATACTCTCCTGGGTGTTTACCAGTAATTATCAAAATTCTAACTCTTTTATTTATGCATATAAATAACCTTAGATTCCGTTGCAATGAATATTTTATTGAGACATATGGTATTTTTAAAACATAGTAGGTTTCATGGTTTATAATGACTTCATGTTTTCATATGAATCACCAATGATATTTTCTCTTATGTTTATCTTACAGAAGATATTATATTGGGTATATCATCAAGAAATTCTATTGGGTATATGCATACATCTGTATAAAATTTCAAATGTCTAGTTAATATTAAACTTACGAAATATATACACACATATATAAAATAATAACTATACATCCGATGGTACCAATCATCAAGCTTATTTCCATGACTTTATTTTATCCTTTTATAAAATTAGTATATTGAAATAAATTTCTGTCAAATATAATATTTTGGAATTAAAAGTTTAGGGAAATAAATTACTCAAAATATAAATTTTCTAGACTCATAAGAACAATTTCATTTTTAACTAATGGGTTAAACTATACCAGACTCACTATTTATATTACCTTAATAATTTCTCCTCAAGTAACCATCTATATATCTATTCCAATTATCACATTCCTACATTTTCCTTTATAAGAATCAATTATAATATACATTTAAGATTGAGAGGCATTATTTAGAAGAATATGTGCATATGTGACCCATGACATTGTATTTATGGGTTACCAAGAGATATATATATTATACATAAATTACTTTCTGTAATTTATAACAATATAGCGGATATATATATGATTAAATATTAATATATAGTATAAACTTAAAACACATAACATTTTTTTTCCAAACCTTATGTAGCGTACTTTATCTCATACCATCAAAGTATGTCTATTTTATATTCAAAATATATTTAGTGTTTTAATTTATGTTAAGATTAATATTTTATTTCGTATATATTCGAGATCTATATTCAAGTATTCAATTAAATAGATCTTTTATAGATTCACGTAACTGACTTTATAAAATTTATTTGTGTCACAGGTACATCCCTGATATTTTATTACCACAGTTATTTTATGAGAATCTCCATCTCCATTATTATTCTTTTAGTATTAAGTTTAACCAATCACAATTCAATCTCATCTCTTTTATCTTCATTATAATCTTTTTAAAGTATGAGAACTTCGAAATTACTTAAGGCATAAGACCTATTCTGGACATACCTTAATATTTTTCTTTATAATTTAGGATACACAATCCTATAACTAATATGACTGGTTAATCTTATAATCTTATATTAATTATTTCCAGGCATAAGACCTATTCTGGACATACCTTAATATTAAAGATTTGTAGAAATGCTTTTCAACATTTAGTTAGCCCTTTCTACGTAGTCTACCTAACCCAAATCTCTAAAAATTTTAAATGATTTTATTTAATCATGAATAACCATTATATTCATTTAACCATCTATTTTATTACTAAGTATTTTAATGAAACATTTACAAGTAATCCCAACATCAGTTATTTCATAAAACTATGAAAGTATGAAGTCTTATGGTCAACTGGTTACAAACCAGAAGGGATAAAATGGAGTGGTAAATTGGTACGCCTGGGCTCGATCCATTAAAGCAATCTTTTAAATTTTATAAATTCTTAAAATACTTTCGGTTAATTTAATAGCTTCGGTTTTATTTATTTAAATATAAATTATTTTGAAACAATATTATTAAAACCACGAATGTTTAAAGCTTTATACCATATATTTCAATATGTATTTTAAATCAAAGTAAATGATTGGTTCCAAAAGAAAGTCATGAACAAGATTCCCTTGTTAACAACTAACTTAGTTTGATGTATATTATAATATTATTTGAGTAGGTGGTATTAATTATCACAGACAAATTTCTAGTATAAACATTTGGGTACAATCATAAAAATAGATTGATTAAAAATGGCGAACATTGCGACTTATATATATATATATTTATTACAACTACAACTAGAATTCAAAATATACTAATGATTATGCATCCGTAACTTATTTTAGTCTATCTAGGTTATAGGAGTATTATGCCCAGCATGCTTTTATATAAGGTTTATTATATCTCCTGTCTCTACTAAGTTGTTAACTAATGGGCGAAGTTCCTTTAAAGTTTCTAGCTCTTAGGTGGCATGGGTGCTGGTACTAGTTTGGCTGTTCGACTATTTAATATAAGTTAGCATTTACTGCTGTAGTGGCTAACATATGGAGATTTACCCATTGTCCATCTAATTCATCTTCCCATGGTAGGTTATTGCCTGTTTCCTGAGTTTGTGCATTTATTTCCTTATTAATTTTTGCTCCCTTTGGTTGTGACTTCTTTATTTTCTCTTGACTTTTTCTAATAATCCCACTTCTCTTCTTAGTGGTAAATGGTTTCTCAGACTGTGCCTTGTGAATGAATATTCCTTCCTCAGTATCTGTTGAGTATCCTGAGGGATTTGGTTGAAATGAGGTTCCCTTATCTTTTGGTGAACTATCTAATTGACGATAGATGTCCGAAATTCTTTGCTTACCCATACTGTAGACTAACAAATAGTCAAATAACATAAAGTACATAATTACATAAGTTATTTCCTAACACATAATTTAAAACTTAAGTGTCAGCAGAACACTTCTTTGGCTTGAACCAGTGGCATGGCTCTGATACCACCTTCTGTCGCAACCCCCGATCCTTAATTCCTGGGAATGGGCGGCCGCGAGCCAGATTCGGTGGTATCGCGTATTGTCTAATTTGGCAGCGGAATTTTCATCAGGACCGTAGTTAGGAAATATTTGATCAGAGTAAGATACCACATTTTCATAATATTAAACACATGGGATAAAACCCAAGTTTGCAGTATACACATTTTCATAGGAATAAATCCTATTTTATTTAATAAAAACATCTATTTTATTTTAGGTAACTTTATTGCCACTTTTCCAAGACTTCAGTGCTCTCCAGCTGGCTTTTATTGGCTTCACACTAAGTTACCTGAAACACGTGTTTAAAACATTTTATCAGCAGGAAATACTGGTGAGTGAATCCCAGTTTAATCAAGAAACATTTTATCAATTAACACAGTATTGAGAGCGATCACATTGTTTATTTCTACACAATTACTCATTCAGTACTGTCAATCCTGACTTGTGGGTCATATTACACATTGGCTAACTCTTCGTCAATCCTAACGTGTTATCGTCCCGACTTACTGCTCACAGTGTAGTAAATTTTGTAGACAAAACCCCAACATACCTGCAGTAATTGAAGAACTACAAAGACTCAATCACCGCTTAATCGCATTGTAAAACATTTAAGGATTTGTAAAATATTACAAAAAGGTTAACAAAAAGAGGATAAACTCACATTGTTGTCTTAGATTTTCCGTAAGGGTTTCCTGGTGACAATCTATAACTTACACATAAGCACACGTGTTAGTATAATAACCCATTTTAACATTAGTAATACCCTCCCCGAGACGGCATTCCAACGACTACATCGGGCAGAACCACGACAGCCGTTACGGAACCCTAGATCAATCGGGCAACGTATCTAATACGTATCCAGGGGTTATAATACTTACAATGGAGCAGAACTTCACTATTTTAGGGGGGTATTATGCCCGTGTATAATGCCTACACTTTAGAATTGAGAGGAAGAAAACGATTTTGAACGAATTCGAATGAAGATCCGATGGCCTGCTTATATAGTGCTTCACCTGGGTTTTCTCGCGGCCCGCGTAAAACAAGGCAAGGCCTTACGCGGCCCGCGTCAACTCTAGTCAACGCGTAGCTGGGCTGGGCTGGGTCATCGAGTAGGTTTGCCGGGTGTTGGGCCACGTGGCCGCACCGGGCTTTGCAAGGTTTTTAAGTTGTCGCGGCCCGCGTAACCCGAAGACAAGGTCATCGCGGCCAGCGAGCGGTTGGTAAAACTTATTTTATTTGTTTTTAATGAAATAAAGGTTATTCGGGGTCGGTTTTCGTATACGGGTTGTATTTTAGGACATATAGGGGTATTTTAAATATATTAAGGGTGTCAGAAATATTTTGGAGGGTTGATATATCTTGGTACAACTCCTGGATTATTTAATAGAATATATAGTGCACTCACATTAAGTATAGTAACCCAGTTTAACTTTATCCCTACGTCACGAGACAGAACCCCAACGAATTTAGGCAGAACCTTGACATACGTTACGGGGCCCTACGTCAATCGGACAGGGCATCATTGACCAAGGGTTAAAACACTTAAAACGGGGCAAGGCTTTATTATTATTATAGGGGTGTAATACTAAGAAAATATAGATTATACAGAAAGAGTAAGATGGAGAAAGAAATAGCATTTTGAAAGCTTCTGATGGAAGGCCTATTTATACTATACTTCTATATCGCTTAGGGATCACGAAATCTCTTGAACACGTAACCTGCTAATTCATTGGATTTTGATTTGAGTGTACACGTGCACACCTTCTAGCATATGTGTAGTTTTTAATTAGTTATTATATTATTATTATTATTATTATTATTATTATTATTATTATTATTATTATTATTAAATTCCTTACACCTACACGTGCACTTTATATATACTTTCAAATAATTTGATTTTCATTATTAACTATTTTATTAATTATATATTATAATTAATTTAACTACTTCACTTAATTGGTGCTTATAACTTCTAAAATATAACGTTTTATAAAATAATGAATATGCCATTGGAATGAGAATATCTTTATCTACAATTTGAACCAAGTTTCATCAAAACAGAGTAGGTTCAAATATTATGTATGTTTATTAAATGGTTCCTACGCTTGCCCAAAATACCTCATATTTCCATCGGTCAACTTACCCATGATGCATCCTTTTAATAACATAAGTATTTATATATTTTATATAAATAAAAATTTTGGGAATGTTACAACTTGACAGATATGAACCCTAAAAAATTGAAGAACCCTAATTAAAAATCGAGAAAACGGAACCCTGTAATTCGCGAAATTACAAACACGAGTATAAAAGGGAAACTTCCCCTGACGAAAGGGATAAATAGTTTCGTCTTTTGAAGGAAGGACTGGATGAAGGTCTAGAGGGATCCTATATTCTCTAACGAACTTATCCAACTGTCGTTGGGTAAGAATGCTCACACTCTCCGATAGATTATCTTTACCAGGAGCCATAATGCAGAAAGAAAAAATAACGCACCTTTCTTAAAAGAAGAAGAAGATAAGAAAGCAAAGAAGATAACAATTGAGAGAAGAAAAAGAGAGAAAAAAAGGTAAAAATGAAATGGTGAAACCAGTTTTTATAAGAAAAAGTAAGTCGGTTAAGGGCAGTCAAATCAAACTGTCACTTCAACTGACGCTCACGATTCCCAACTCAAGGTTCATAACTGTCACGCATAGGTGACTGACGGTCAAACCACTTATCTCACCCACGCCACGTCAGCACCCTTCAAAGAAAAACAACACGTAGTCCGATCCAACTCCCCACTCCAGCAACAGTTTATCAACTCGAATAAAAAGACTTAATAAACTAGGGGACTTGAAGATACGTGTCCGGGTCCGAACATAATCCTTGAGGACGAACCGAACCATGCCTAGATGGACATCTTAAAGATGTCCGTTCCTTTATCGCCGAGGACGAACGCCCATTCATGTGCGTCCAGACGAATGACGTCATGCCAGTTGACTATTATAAATACCCCATCAAGTACAAGGCCAAGTATGATTTTCTGAACCTTCGTCCTTATTTTCTCTCTCTACTTTCTCTTTCTACCAATACTTATCCTCACGCCGGAGGGTGGTCGCAGAGAGGCCCTCCCATCTCTGCGGCGAGCCTAACGGTTCTCTGTTTTGCAGGACGAATCTCCAAGCTCAACACAAGGTCCAAACCCTCGTATTACAGGCTCCGGCCTAGAATCGATTCTTTGGATCTTCAGGGAGGGAGGGGATGAAGACAATACTGGATATTAAGAGGGCCACGTTAGTGACTTTTTAGATCGTGTCACGTGGCTTTCGAATTTGCCGCTGGAAAGTTGTTGTGGTAAATTCGGCCTCTACATGTCCAGTTTTAGTACTAGTGGAGGACTGATTGGATTTGGACCATGGAACTTTCTAGGTTGTTTGCATAAAGTTATATAAATTCCTCAATTTTTGATTTAGTTACTTCTATAATAATGTTTTAATAAATATGGATTAGTGGTAACTAGGTGTCGGCAGTGGTTAGGTGATGTTTTCAGGTGGTGAAGATTAGTGGCGGAACTAGTAGAAATATTAATGGGTATCCCAATTTTTTTACTGTACATTTATAGAACGGGAATTTTTTTACCTACATTACGGGGCGGGGCCGATCCTGAAAATTCAAATGCTCTGGCCGAGCCAAAAAAAAGGCCTTTAGTGTCATACCCCCAAAATACCACATGCGGATTTCTCCGCGTGTCGTGTGACGTACCAGCATCCAGCCACTAATCATGTCGAACCAATATCAATTAATAATAAACGCAAACATCATGTCCAACATGAATAGTGCATTTCAATAAAAAAAATGTTTCAACAATGTATACGCTCAGCGGAAGCAATTATAAATATTTTAATCATATGAAACCAAACTGTTTAAAAAGCATAACATTCATTGTTCATTAAGCAACACATCGCATGACACACTTCGCCCCTCAGACTGCAATTTCCAAAGCATGATATATCTAACGACCTGCAAGCATGCAGAAAAGTGTGTTAACATAAAGTTGGGGAGTTCATAGTTTTGTTTAACATAAATCATGTAAGTGTTTAGTTTAAAAACATGCCAAGAATAATAAACTCAATACCGAATGACTGTCATGTTTGTTGTGCCCTCATCAATGTCTATCAGCATTGATACAAGTGTTTAAGGTCATTAGTTCACGCCCGACTTCCAGTACGGTGTGAGGTTTGTCAAGCCTAATAGCGCTATCAACTAATACCCCGTTGCCTCCCAGGCAACTAGCTCGGTAGTAAGTAGGGACTTTTGTGACAGAGCTTGAGTTTATCAACCAACATTGAATTTAAACTACAACGTTTTAAAAGTATTCCTCCTAGGAATATTAGTTTGTTTGTCCCCCCGGGACGCATGCTTGTGAAAGAGTAGTAAACTCACCTTAGTTTGCTCGATATTGTTAACGTGCTTCTACGCGTTAATGATGTGTTAGGTCCATTACACGCGACCTAATGTACAATAAATATAAGTATGTGTGTAGGTAGGGTTATGCAATACCCTAATGTCCAAACATCAAGTGTTTACTGTGACCAGGTTATCAAGTTATTATATAGCAACGGTGGATTCCCTAGCTGGTGACATTATTGGTAACATGCAGTGTGTTTTTTAGAGATACGGATAACACATAACTCGGCAATATTCATGTACCCAGAACAAACGGCAAAGTCAAAACACTTAACCAACTCGGATTCATCATTTATTGAAATCCGATCATTTATATTATTAAGAAGTTCAAAGCCCATTTATCAATTAATAAGCACTGACCCATCATAATCTATCACTAGTGTAACACCCCGTGTTTCGAAAGTCAAGGTCAAAGTCAAGTTTGACTGTTTTGGCTTCTTTGACTTACAGAGAATCTATCTATTTTCTTGCGTTAGTTGTATTATGTGGAGTAATTATTAATAATCGAGGTTTAATCGCTATTTATCGCATGTTTATCACTTATCGCACTCGCAACTCGAACTTACGCGTTTTGGTTATTGTTTTATATGTGTGTGTGCCATTTTATGTGTTACTTGTGCATGGTTATTTATGTTTATGTGGTGATCAATCGAAACGCAATCGCAACACTATCGCAATCGAATCGCAAACGCTAAACGCAGGAAAAGTAGGATAATTGTATGTTGGATATATTAGTTGGGATTAAAAGTAATTTGACTAGAAACTCTATCGCATCGCAACGCTCGCCATCGCAATCGAAACAGCAAAACTCGTCGCACCGAGCATCCGAACCAAGTGACCAGCCGATCGATCGAGCTGCCGCTCGATCGGCCAGCCATTCGACCAGGCTGCCACTCGATCGGCCAGCCCTTTCCACTTTGGGAAACCCTATAAATACCCCCTGTCCACATCAAACTTACCACTTTTGGCATCTCTCGTCCGACCAGCTCTCCTTGCTCACCTTTTGTTCGATTTCTCACGATTCCGGTAAGATTTCAACCTAATCTTTGAACTTTCTTGATCCACACGCACTCCTACACCTTTCTATCTTTTGAATCTTAACTTTTAACCGAGAAATCACTAGATTTGAGGTGTTCTAGGATGATGTCATCATGGTGTTCTTGAGAACTTCATGTTTTGACTTCAATCCACCAAGAACAACTTAGAACTGAACGATTTCCACACTAATAAACAAAGATCTTTCATAGATCTAAACATGTTCAAGGTGAAAAAGGATTCAAAGATGGTTTTCAAACTTTCTTTCAACTCTTTTACACTCAATGCACTCAAAATCGATAGAATCGGAGCTTGTACCAATTTTCTACTCATTCTTGTGGTTGTGTTGGTTCAAGATCTGGATTATATCCACGAGACTACCGATTTCGGGTTAAACATGGAACACCATCTCAAACAGTTAACTGGTCGGATTTGGGTGATTCCTGTCCGATCAGGAGTACCAAGTATTGATGAGGTTTCTGTTGCTTAACACATTATCAAAATATCTCGATAAAATAACAAGCTATCAAATGACCAAGTGAAAAGACGATCGGGACACCAGAGCGGAGTGCCACCCGATCAGACTGATGTTCGATCGGATTATCACCCTATCGGGTGGTCACCCGATCGACTTGCACCCTGGCCCCACACTCAACTTTTATTTTCAAACTTTGAGGGATGAACATTGAATGAAGTGCTGCCCGATCGGATTACCACTCGATCGGACTACCACTTAACCATCTAATGATCAGACTTCAACACTTAAACAATTTTCAACATGTTCAATGCACCCGAGTTGCCACCCGATCGAACTACCATCCGATCGAGTGACAAACTGCTGAGAACTTGTTCCCACTAAAGTGTCCAACCGATCGGGTTGCTGACCGATCGAACGATCATTCGATCGATCGACCTGAAAGGTAGGGATACTCCTAAGTTTTCAAAATGCTACAACGAAAACTTCAAAAGTCAAACCATCATACACAAACACATCCTTCCCGAAGGAAGAAACAATCCACTCGAAAAGTCACCCGATCGGATGACTATTCGAGCGGACTGTCACCCGAGCGACCGGCTAACCGATCGGACTGCTGTTCGACCCACTGTCTCTCGTTTCATTCTACGTATCGCTTACCGTTATGCTATCAAGATGTTTAGGCTAAATTCCGCTCTAAGCGCTTCCTTCAATCCACCAATCGCTGTGAGTATACTCGAACCCTTTTTGCTTTGTGCACTTTTGGGTGTTACATACGTTACTTATTCTAAATCACATCGAACACACTACGCAAATACTTTAAACGCTAACCGTTACTGCATGTATTACGTAACTAAATGAATGCTGGTTTGTTATGTTTACACATGAAATGTTGTCTACCTGCCTTAGCAACGGTAGTACTATTAGTTTGGACTCAGCACCTGTTCATTCAGGGGTTGTTCAGGACAATTAGTTACATGGCTCACAGTGGTGAGTGTGTATCGCGAACTGCCTTGGGAAGTCAACCCGTAGTCATTGGTATCGATGGGTTCATGTCGATAACTAACATGCCTCATTTCATTCTGTGTACGTGCTGGTTATGCGTAAACGATTTCGAACTTTATTATAACTATTAAACTTGTATGCTCACCTTTACACTATGTGTATTGACTTTTACTTTAACGTATGTGACAGGTGCTTAGGATGTTTACATGCTTTGCTTGCTATGAAATCGAGGCTAGGAAAGACCTAGATCAACAATAAAGTGTCTGTAATAGAAATCTGAGTTGTCGGAACAAAACAATTTGACTAGATCTTGTCTGTAATAATTATGTTATCTTTTATGACATAGTATGGGACAAGTTGTTTTAAATAATTGGTAATTTTAGTT
>JARYGA010023049.1:0-85474 GCA_030545235.1 Helianthus tuberosus | reverse complement strand
GAGAAAGGCGATTTGATGTTATGAGAATAATCAAGTTGTCTAACTCTTGAAACCTCTACATTAATCTCCTTATATATGCACCAAGAGGAAACCCTAATTAGTTAATAAGGGTAATATGGTCCATCAACAATTACCAACTAATTATTTAACAGGTTATATATTTTGATCTATATAATGTAAATGATTATAATGGCTACTGGATTAAATATTATACCATAATATATTTAATCTTACATTCTCCCACTCAGCCGAGTAATCATTTACTATGAGTATTAGATAAGCCTGATCAGGAGTTAACACTCATTTTAGCCTTAAACTAAGAACTGTAACAGAGAAATACATCCGTTGAATCATTATGCGACTCAGGGCCCCCATTAGTCATACTACAGCCTCAATTTAAAACCTAATTGTTATGATCAAAATACACATAAGCCCTTTGTTTGATTTGTAACTTTATTTGTCTATATGCCATTATACCGGTTGAGCATATTCTTAGAGACATACAAAATCAAACTGATGAGGAAAATTAACTAATAGTTATTCATTCATAGTACGATATGCAGTTGCGCATGGCTGGTGTGCGTATAGCGTGATATGATTATATTAATATTTTGAGCCTATTTTACGCGTTAGTCAAGTTTTAAATTTATAAAACACGATATTGTACTAACACTAAACACACACTTGGGCAAGTGCACCCATCGCGAGCGCAGTATAGTGTTGGTAAGATACCGAGGTCGTCCAAGGACACAAGAGCTTTTAATACCGGTTTATCCTCAACGTCTAATCGATCCAAATTTTTGAGAAAGTTTTGAAACAAGAAAATAAAACTAAAAATGAAAAGATAAATAAAAATAAAACAAATAGACAAGATATAATCACTTGGATCCAACTTATCTTTAATGTATCCTTTGATGATTTTCGCACTTTCGGACTTTTTAAGATATTATCTTAGTTATAGTAGTAGGCCGCTCTTTTGAAGGTGACGTTACCCTCAACCCAGTGGTTTGAGTCAGCAGGGATACAATCCCAAAGGGTCGGAATATTGAAAGACAATTAAGTTAGTTATTAATGCGAAAAGTGGTAGGCCCCTCTTTTGAAGGTGACGTTACCCTCTGCTAAGTGGTTTGAGTCAGCAAGGATACAATCCCAAGAAGTCGGTTTAAAGTATTAATAGTAGTTTAAATATGAGGGGTTCAAGCTATTCGCACCCCCGCCATCCAATACCATCGGATATTGAATGAGGTCCTAGTAAGCTTGAACCAGGTCCTCGCAGGATCTATAAACTGAACGAGATAAGAACTTTACCAAACCATCCCCCAAACCCCCTTCCAAGTAGTTAATATGCTTTATATAGACCGTAAAGACACGAATGATAACGTCATTTACTTTATATAGACAGTAAAGTAACCTCAAGACACCATGAAGAAATGATAAAGAAACTCACCTTCAACATAAGAAACTAGTTATTAAAGTCATTGATACAAACCCAAATAAAAAGTGCCGAAAGATTACAAATCAAAAGTAATACATAAAAGACTTGTCTTCACCAAGTGATGTAAGAGGCTTAGCCAAACATGGCCTTTGATTGGCAAGAACTCTTACAATCAATCTTGGATCCCGAGACTACTACACACTCTAAAGATGGATGGTGGATGATGGTGGTAGGTTTTAGTGTTGTAGTGGTGGTGGAGTGGTGGCAAAGTGAGAGAGTAGTGGTTTGCCAAGGGATGCCTTTGAGAGGAACCAATCACCCCTATTTATAGTCAGATCAGAGCCCTGGCCACGGCCCCGTGCCCGCTGGGCATGGCCCCGTGGTCACTCCTTTCTCTTCCTTCATTAATTGCAGCTGTCAGCAGAGGATCCCACACGCCCCCGTGGCCTTTGGACACAGCCACGTGGTCAACTTTTCACTGTACTATCAAGATTCTGAAAATCTTAGAGTTGACCACGCCCCGTGGTGAGCTGGGCATGGCCCCGTGGTGGGCGTAGAAGCTTCTGCAGGCTTTGTCTTTTTGTGTCAGGGCTGACCACGCCCCGTGGTGAGCTGGGCACGCCCCGTGGTCAGCTTCTGTCTTCTTGTTTTTGCTTTGGGAGATGCTGTCGTGGGGTCAGGCATGTCACGTTATTCCTTCTTCTTATATTTATGTTGGTATTTGGCTGCTTATTTGTTCCTTTTGTTCTTATAAGCTCATTTGGTCCTGTAAATTCACAAGGAAGAAAGAAACGCGCTTTTTCCAACATTAGTACTAAAAAGGGTTGGTTTTATGCCTCTTTTGATGTAATTTATATGTTGCATTTTGTACACATCAATGGCCATCAATTGAAACCCGTTTCTTTTATGAGCTCTCTTAATAAGACTTATGGGTAATAGCCCTTCAGTTATAGGATCCTTAAGCATATCATGAATGTATTCAATACAAAACTTAGTTTCCTCAATTCGTTCATAAACGAATAATTAATTGCGTATCAAAATCTTATGCAGCACCTCTCGAACTGTTACTGTTCAAGGAGACATGGTAGCTGACTTTATCACAATATGTCTTCAATATATTAATTATATGAAGTTAATAAACTTATGAGTCCACTGATAAAATTTCCAACAACATTTAGTGACTATATTATATCATTATAACTTAAGTTATTGATATCAGTCCATTATGACTCCTCCATGAGATAGGTTTTGTCTGCTGACATAAAGATATACCCGAAATTACATTTTGTCATCTTTGAATATTACAAAGTTAAAGTAATCAACCGGTTTGAGTTCTCACTTCTTCTTTAAATCATAGTCTCTCGTTTCTTTTAAAGATATTGTAATACTCCATTAGATGCTTCACATTAATCTAGACATATCTAGTGTGTTTCAATGTGAGTAATATCTAAACGAGTATAGACTTAAACTTACATAAGGCTTCTAATTAATGAAGCGTAAGGAAAAGATCTCATTTACCATGTTATCCTCTAAAGGAGAGCAGTGTTGATTGTTACATATGTAAGGACCCATTTAAGGTTAAACTTATGGAACGAAACTAATGTCCAATTGGGTCTATCTTAGTATGTTATGATATCTATCACGTAAGAGATATCTCTGAGATCTATTATATCAAAGTTTGTGTTAACAATGCTTTGACTTATGTAACATATACTTATCAAAAGAATATAATCTATATAGACAAGTTTATCTTAGTTCCTCCCACTCATTTTGAGGTAGGTACATTAATCCACTTGATTCTTGATGAAAATAATTGTGTTAAGATTTCATCACATTATGATGTTTGCATTAACCCATACATGAATTTTATTGGCTTATAGACAAATTGTTCTTCAACCATAAGTTTAGAACTTTCAGGTTGTCTTATGAACATGTAAATATGTCAGCCAATTGTTATGGAAAATTGTTTTAAAGTAGCTCAAAACTATTATAAGCTACTAGAATAGTGATAATCCTCAAAGAAATCTTCTGTAAGATAGGTAAGAAAGATTCTTTGATAATTTATCCCTTCCTAAATATAACATTTGGCAATCAATCATGTTTCTTTGTGTCTTAACATTTATATTAGGATTTAGTTTAGTTATGAACACTCTTAGGTAATTCAATCAAATCCCAAACGTTATTCGAACACATAAAATTAGTTTTACTAGAAAACAGTCTATTTCATTCAGAAGATTGATTGACGCTAATGGCTTAATTTGAAGAGATAGGATCAGTAAACTTTTCCAAAATCCGTTTCAACTTTAGTTAGGGAGGTTATGTAGTCATCAAAGTTAGTAGGCTTTTAAACCTAGATGACCTCCTGAGTTGATTATTGGGTTTTATTAAAAGTCTCAGTTTTATGGATTAGCTCTTAGTTAGGTTGCTATCATTTTCAGTATTCTAAGTGTGTAAAAGTTGATGCAGTATGGTGTACAAGAGGTGTAATCGGAGTTAATATTCGGAGTAAAATTTAATGACAGTTTTATGGATTAACTCTTGGTTAGGTTGCTATCGTTTTCAGTATTCTAAGTGTGTAAGAGTTGATGCAGTATGGTGTACAAGAGGTGTAATCAGAGTTAATATTCGAAGTAAAATTTAATGACTCTCTTCCCCCCGCCTCTTGTGTTCCTTGCAAGTCGTGATAAGGACTTTGACTACTCCCACTGACCTTAGAAATCTTTAGGAACTCAGCATGCTTGGGGTCAATATTTAACGACCAACATATTCTAATAAAGAAACAAATTAATGATGTTAATCGTTGTAGTTTCTCTTGTTGAGGATTATATTAGTTTAGGTAAGAAATCTAAGTGTGCCCACAATTAAGAGCAATGAAACTTTTGTAAGAGTAGCATTATATTTTAAGGAGACAAGTTTTGATAGAACAGTGTTGAGATGGAGCAGTGTCTTGTACAAGAGGTGTAAATTGAAGTAATATGAAGTTTTCATTCCCCCACCTCTTGCAACTATTGCAAGTTATTATTAAGAAACTTAATGCTCCCACTGATCTTTGATATCTCTAGAAATGCTACAAGAGAAGTTTCAATGAGATACGTGACATGGGTACCTATCATATATACGTTAGACTTTATTTGATTTCTTTAATGTCCAGATATCATAAGAAACTTAGGGTCATATTTAATAGACATCTTATTAAGTATATATATGAATAGATTTCTTCCAAGACCGTGGGCCATATGCGAAAAAATTTAGATACAAGTAGATAGTCTTTAATTGATAAATGAATTATGTCTGAATATTCCAGTTGGAACAAGTTCCATGAATTTCAATGAATGACTTATGGTGGATCCATACTTATTCCTTAAGCCAAGTAATAATTTAGGGCCTTTAACATCATGATTTAAAATTACTTAGAATGATATTTGATAAAAAAATCATCCTCATTAACCATTTCATGATTTCTCATGAATTTCGGTTATAATGGATGAAATTTATAGGTCTCATTTTCCTTTTGAAAAATTCCCATTTGCATGATAACAAAAGTTGTGAAAGTGTAAGGTGTCATCTAGGTTCATCTTAGTAATGTTTTATCCAGATATTGAGAACAAATAATATGAGAGTTTAAGGTAAGTGTGACTTTATGTTGGTTATGCAAACCTCACAACCTTCATAACATATCTTACTTATGATAATATATTCTGATTAATCTTCAGAATATATAAGGTATCGAAAAGCGTTGTTAGAAGACTACTTATTATGGTTCTTATAGCCTTAAGATTTAATTTTGTCACTAATCTCATTTTAGTTATTTGTTGAATTCTGGTAAGGAAACGTTTAGAACTAGAGTCAACTAATCATGTGTTAATTGGAATATTAAAATTAGCAGACTTATATATCATTAGTAAGTGACTCCCTAATTAACTTATCCAACTGTTCTTCTGAATAATGGATAGTCTTGTTGCTTATGCCTAGTCTAATGGCATAATTATGCAGTGAGATTCTCCCTTGAAGAACCCTAGAGTTGGGATTTTGTACTTGTATTTTGACTATGGACCTTAAAGCAATCCTCTTTTAAGGTTTCAGTGGTTGTAAGGTGAATAACATCTTATTTTCCAGTTTCAAACATTTATTTCTTTGTACATATGTTGCTTGTCAACACACTCATTTTTCTTTGGTACTTTTAAGTGTTATAGTTGATTTATAAGGCATCAAATTGTACAAGTGAAAATTTTAGTATGTAATGTACTAGAAAATGTACTTATTTCCATGCGTAAGCCCTTAATTTTATGGGTCATGGTACTGTACGTTATGATGTATTCAAGAATGCCCTTAACCTTATAGCTTAGAATTTTAAATGAAGGCATGCATCTTAGGAGTTCTTGTGATTATTCCACAGATAATAGATTAGTCTTAGGAAAAATTTAATCTGGAATAACCTTTTAGTGACGGCAATTATGTTAGAGAGTTCTTGATTATCATAAGAGACATCATGTTCGATTTATCTTATTCATCATGCTCTACTTTTCTTCTATAGTACTTTTATCAGAAGAGAGCGGTAGGATTATCGTGTCTTAAGGGATAATCAAGTATTTAATTTAAGAGCTAATCTTATAGAAACTTTAAATTAAGCAAAAACATATTAGGTTTAGAAATTAGAGTGGATGAGATACTAATTTATAGAATAAAATTAAAGTAAGTAAAGTTATGGGTACTTAAAAATTAAGGCAGACAAAATGATCATAAGATTAATGAAGGATCATTAATGTGAGGATCATTTTTTGAAGAAGTTGTGATATTTCTATTACTAACATCAAAATAATAGACTTAGTTAAAATTCTGCTTAAACGAAGACAAACAGCTTTGGCCAGAAGTGTAATCATTTAAGCATGCGTGCAAAGTAATCGTGACAAATCAGCATTGGCCAGAAATGAGACAATCACTTTAGTTATGCACTTGTTAAGTATGCTATACATGAATGAAATAAAACAGCTTTGGCCAGATATTAAGACATTCAAGTTTGTAATGCATACTCAACATAGCTTTTGTAATACTTGAACGATAAATAGATGTATCAAATCAGCTTTGGCCAGAAATGATACAGCAGAAGGTCATTCAAGTTAAGCTATTTTGGTTTTGTAAAACATTATCTTATTCTGATTAATTAACTAAGTATTTACAAAAACCAATTATTTAATAGCAAACCACCTGTTAGCGCGGATCGAACTTAGATTTCGAGGAGATCTCGACTCAACATTATATTTCGAGTGAGATCTCGAGTGAGTTTTCGAGTTGCAACAACCTGATTGTGAGTCACTAATGCCATGAGTCGCAACAACCTGATTGCGAGTCATTAATGGCAGTCGCAACCTCACTTGAAACCTTGGTTTCGAGTAATAAAGATTGATGCCTTAATGAGATTTCCACTCAATTATGAGGTTTTGAGTCGCAACCACCTGATTGCGAGTCGAAATCTCAGTCGAATCTCATTGTGCTCGTATTTAGTGAGATTTCGAGTAGAAATCTCAGTCGAAACCTTAGTCGAAACCACCTAATATCAAAACTTATTCCCCAAGTCTCGAAACCTACTGATTAACAACTGTTAGTTGTGATAAGTTTGAAATTCGAATTTTAAGGAATTTGGTATAGCTTGTTTCCTGTTTTAAAAGATATTTTATATTTATCCAGTGATTTCGAAAATTATATCTAATAACATTAATAGATTTTTCGAAATCTTAAGGGATAAAGAATTAATCAAATACCGGAAAAACACCTTCTAATCCTTAATTCATTCCACAATAAGGGAATCTATTCGAATTTCACTAAGAACATGAAGAACCCTAATATTAATAAAATCAAAATTCTGGAACCCGAAACTTGAATATTAAGGGTTTAAAACAGATTTCGTAACATTAAGGTTACTATTTGATTTTGAGACAATTATAAAACATTCTTTTTCCCGAAATAGTGATTTCGAAACCAAATGTCTCGAAACAGGCTGAGAATTTTTATTAAGTTTTCAAAATTCTGTTTTCCAGATTTCAATCCCAGAATAATGGATACGAAAATAGAACTGATTTTTCAACATATGCTCTGATACCACATATTGATTAGTTCTGTTTTAGGCATAATGGAAAACATGAATAACACACCTTATTCAGCAGACAGGCCAGCAGAGAATCCAGATGGAGACGCAGCAATAAGGTTTGACATGTTTGTCAGCTTGATCTGGTTCCTCCTTAGGGTACAAACTAATTATAGTGATGAAGGACTGATAAAGGGTAATCAGTTATGGGAGAGAGAGGCGATTTGATGTTATGGGAATAATCAAGTTGTCTAACTCTTGAAATCTCTACATTAGTCTCCTAATATATGCATCCAAGAGAAAACCCTAATTAGTTAATAAGGGTAATATAGTCTATCAACAATTACCAACTAATTATTTAACAGGTTGTTATATATCTTGATCTATATAATTTAATGATTATAATGGCTACTGGATTAAATATTAAACCATAATACATTTAATCTTACAATAGACACCCACGGTATTATACAAACAAGATGTATTAGGGTTGACTCACACGCCTAATACGCAACTAAAATCATAATGGTAAAGTGTACAAACAACCTGAGATGTCGTAGAGTGTTGACACTGTCACATTTATTGTCATGCTAGTGTTGTAATTACGTGTCTTTGATGTCCCATATGTATATCTATATAGTTTATTAGATGATTTTTTTTTAATTTATTTGATACTCATTGTTTGACAAAAGATTTATAATTTTTTAAAACAATATAGACATTCTAAAATAATATAGACAAAGAAGCACGAGTTAGTAATGGAGTATGCTACATATAAGCAAGAGTACTTGTTTCAAATACGTAAAACTACATTTTTCTTAGATATTTGAGTTCTTCCATAATTAGTCTTACCACCCTATGAAACATACATCTATGATGCACTGGGACGGGTACGGGAACGGGGTATGGGGACGGGTACGGGAACGGGAAACGGCAAAACTAAAAAATTCAAGAAGCGGGGACGGGACGGGTACGGGAATAAAAACATATAAAAAAATAAATATATATTAAATATAATGTAACACAAAACCCCAAAATAGTTATGTATTGATGTAAAGTCATAGTTATCAAATGCGCTAGGCGCACTTAAGGCGCATAGGCCTCGCCTGAGGCTTAGGCTCAAAGCACAAAAAAGGCGAGGGCCTAAGAAAAACAAAGCACACTTAATGAAAAAAAATATATATATTATGTTACATAATTATATTAGTTTTATTTAATATATTTAGATTTAGAGACTAATAATTACTCTCTAAATATACTTATAAAACTAATATAATCAGATATCAAAATCATCTAGCATCACAAAAATTTCAAACCTTTTAAACTAAGAAATTCTAACAGATTTAGTTGTATACTAACTATAATAAATAAAGATATTTTAAAGAAAAATGAATTTTATAATCTGTTATGTCATTGCTATAATAGTAACTTTTCTGGAAAAAAAAAAGTGACCTTTGTCTTTGCTGGAAAGCAACATCCTTGTTAAAAATGTAAGTTGTTTAGGTCTGGTGGTATTCACTATTCAGCTTCTTATCTTTCTTCTCTCTCTCCAAATTTCTCATTTTTCAACCACAACCACACAGACCTGTCCGGAGTCCAGACGAAAGTTGGCATTATTTTCCAAAACTTCACCGGAATCTGACCGGAATAGTCACCGGAATATGCTATCTTCTACTCCATCTCTCCTCCTCCACCCAAAATGCAATTTCAACAGAGTTCGACCAGAATCTGGCCAGAACTTGGCCAAAATCTTTCTAGAACTCGGCCAAAATACTCGCCTGAGCGCCTTAATAAACGGAAACTTGACAGAAACGTTTCCTGCACGTCCCCTTCTGCAGCACGTTTCCAGGCCGTACCCAACATGCCGGGGACGTTTCCCGGCCGTCCCCGTGCCGTTTCCGTCCCCTAGCAGTCCCCGGGACGGGAGACGGCACCTCAATGGCGTTTCCGTGCTTCCGAGACATACATGTGGTCCTCGTGAGGTTTTTCCTTTCACGCTAACCATAACAAATATTTGTTGCCTGTGGAGGTCTTTTTTCTTGATTATTTAATTTTCGGGCAAAGCATACGTATGGATGAACCGAAAGTATATGCGATCACCACTTGGCCGACGCCCTCCTCTATTCACCACGTTCAAATCTAGCCTTTAGGGAACCTTAAAAAGCGGGTGACCCAAGCTCTTGTTTTGGCCTTACCAAATTTTAATGAGGCTTTCCATGTAGATTGTGATGCATCCAGGTGTGGTATCAATGGGGTAATATGTCAAGGTGCGCGACCAGTGGCGTTTATAGTGAAAAATTAAATTAGGCCCGGCAAAAATAAACATGAAAGAATTTTATGCGATTATAAGGAGTTTGGAATATTCGCATCACTACTTATTTTCGAGCGAGTTTACCCGATATTCAGATCATCAGGCTCTCATCACGCCAAATTGGGTGAATAGTTGCAAGAATTCTCCTTTGTTATCCAACACAAGGTCGGCTCGACCAACACAGTATAGGACACTTTGAGCTGCCGTCATGATAAGACTACCTGCTTGGACTTTAGGTCAGTAGTTTTGATTTTGTTCACTAAAAAAATGCCAAATGGGTTGAACATTTGCAAAATTCTCTTTGTGTAAGTCCACTTGGAGGATCAAGATTAAACCTACTTCCTTATTTTATAACACACTAACAAGTGCGGAATCCACGTAAGTATGCAAACCAAAACAAAAAGGAACAAACACAAAGTAACCAAAGATTCCCAACTTTGATTAAGTGAAGAGAATCAGTACACACATACACACAATGTTTACAACTTTCACATGGACTCTCTTCACGGAATGGTGAAGTAAGTGTGTCTATATATAGGCCCAATACCCAGTAACACTACGAAGAGTGTTACTGGGCCACGAACAATCAAGAGGTCCACGAAGACTAGGGGTATTCATGGACATCATCAACAAACCATTCATAGTACCACGAACCTTTAGTCTTCGTGATGAACATTCCTTTCATTGTTCATGGTGAACATTCCTTTCATTGTTCATGGTGAACATTCAATCCATTGTTCATGGTGAACATTCCATCCATTGTTCATGGTGAACATTCAATCTTCATGGTGAACATTGATTGTTCATGGTGAACAATCCAAGGCATGGTTCATGACAAACAATCCAACGAACCTTCAGTCATTGTTTGTGACATGTGATCCCACGAAGATTCAGGACCCTTTGTGGGAAACCTTCATACAGACAGATACTTGGAGCAACCAAACAGTAAGAGCCAAACACTACTAACAGTTGCACACAGCAAACTATTTTACATCACAAACTCAGTAAACGTCATCCTAATTCAAGATAGGAGGATATCTGACTTGGCCGACTCTACTAAAACTTATACAGACCGTAAACAAAGACTGTACAAATTACAACGTAATAAGAACAAGCGACAGACACAAAACTGCATCAACAAACTCCCCCTTGTCTGTTGCTTGGTCTTCGGTCTTCATCCCTTTAGAGGCCTGACTCGAATCACGAGCTTCTCGCATGAATATCTCGGTAGAAGCAAAAACAGGCGATGCGTTGAAATAGCAACGCTTGATACGCGTCCTTGGCTTCATGAAAGCCTCCCCCTTGAATGCTGCTCGTGATGGTTTGACTACACATTTGTTGTCGGATCTTTAGAGTCTTCACATGTCACGGACAGGGAGTGTATCAGCAAACTCCCCCTTGAATGTTGCTCGTGAAATGTTGATCTTCGAATCGTATATCCTTGTTGGTGTTGATGAGGTCAGCTGCAACTCGATCATCTTGATCTCTTATTGCATCAATGTTGGTGTTGTGTTGTGGTCAGGTGCAACTCTATCATTACATGTTCTCTTTGCATTTAGCTGGGTTTCGCGAGTGCCACATCTGTTTGAGTGCCACATCTGCACATACAACAGAGCTTAAACGCGTAATGAGAACAACCACTTGGAATATAGTTAACATAAACAAAAGACACACATGTGACCAACTCTCAATCAAACACCGACCGAAAATAATATGAAAGTTGAAAATTTGATCAATTTAGATTTTAACTTTCAAAACTTGCTAAATTTCGACCGTGTTTATGATGGTACAATTGTTTTCCGGCTTACAATCAGGTTTCAGGTGGTAAAGACTCGAGTTCCAACATCGGTCAATCAAAAAATAAAATAGAAATAAAATCTTTTTGATTTTTATAAAGTTTATATTAAAACACACCTAAAATATTTTTGGCATTTTTGAATATTTCAAATGTAAAGACGGAAAGCAGTAAATAAATATATACAGAGATGCAGAAACTGAAAGCATTAAATAAATATTTACAGACATTCTTTTTGCGAGTTTCGAGGGTAAGAGAATCATATCAGTGTACGGTCACGCCAAAACACTCTTGTTGTTCAATTAGTTAACATTTAGATAAGCATCCTATGACAATTATGGTATTGTTGTCCACTTAAGCTCAACTCATCAGATGTACTCGCGGTTAGGGGATACGTTAAGGTATGATTTATACTTACCGATAAGTGTTCATCCACTCACGACACATTCCCGTATCAAGGTATGCACGAGAGTTCATCTTACTGGTGAGTACACTGTTTATCATCTGTTTTCAACGTATATGATGTGAGATACTCACTTATTTTTGGATGAATACAAGCCCTATGTGATAAAATCATTTATTGATGAGGAACTTGATATTCGATACATGCAGGGCACAAGAGCAAGTCCGTGAACAGGTTAGTACCATCGTACAGACAAAGAGACGAACTTGACCCCCGGATAAACTGTGATATTTTATCACTTATTGATTTTGGACATGTGATTGTTTATCACTTATTGAGGTCGAATGCATCATGTATTATATACATATTTGTATGATATTTACATGTATGTATGGTATCATGGAAGTTCTAGACTTGCGTCCCCGTTGTTTTCCGGTAAAAGAAACAACCATGATACCCAGATGATAAACAACATAAAGACCACGTATCTCAGAACCTCGGCAATCTATCAAATGAAATTTCGGTACCAAGACCATATGCCAATGAGCGGTTCACACACGGTCTTCGGTCGATTTAGGTTTATATCACCCTGCACACTTTAAAATGATTGTGAGCCTACCGATAAATCTTATATAGAGCTGCTTATCGTTTTTCATTTTAAGTTCAAAGAGGTTTCGACAGACCACTGATGTACTATCATGTTCTCTTTTTCTCGCCAGGAAACTCATTTTTGTTTTTCTATTGTTTTTGTGTTTTTGAAATTTTTCGATGTTTTTGTAATTTTTTAAATTTTTTTTAATGTTTTTGTATTTTTCGTTTTTACTCCCCCTAAAATGCAAAAGTACGAGAAATTAAGAAAACACAAATAAATATTTACAAAAATGATTTTCCGATGTTGGTTTTACTCTAGCTTGACCTTAATGTCGTTTACCATTAGTAAATAGTCAAATCGTGATTTGTCAAAAGCTTTGGTAAAAAGGTCAGCATGTTGGTCATCGGTGTGGATTTTCACAACATCGATAAGTCTCTTTTCATAACAGTCTCGTATGAAATGATACTTTATCTCGATGTGTTTTGTCTTTGAGTGTTGTATAGGATTACGAGTGATCTGTAAAGCTGCTGAATTATCAACATAAATAGGAGTAGTTAGGAATTCAAAACCATAGTCGCGCATTTGCTGTTGGATCCACAGAACTTGGGAGCAACAACTTGAGGCAGCAATGTACTCAGCTTCACAGGCTGAAGTAGCTATACAGGTCTGCTTTTTACATTGCCACGTGACTTGACGATTCCCCAAAAACTTACATCCCGCTGATGTTGACTTTGCATCAATCTTGCAGCCGCCATGATCAGAATCACTGAATGCAATCAAATCGAAGTTATCATCCTTAGGATACCACAGACCGGTGTCTGGACAACCCTTCAGATAACGAAAAATCATCTTAACAGCCATCATATGAGAAACCTTCAGATTGGACTGGTAACGAGTAAGAAGACACGTTGGATACATAATATCAGGCCTTGAAGCGGTAAGATACATGAGAGATCCGATCATAGTACCATAGAGAGAAGGTTCCACATGTTCACCGGTTTCGTCAGGAGTAATTCCATGATTCTGAGCCAGAAGAGTTCCCGCAGGCTTCGAGTCTTCCATCTGAAATCGCTTCAATATATCCCCAACGTACTTTGTCTGATGAATGAAAATCCCTTTCTCAGACTGATGAACCTGCAAACCCAAAAAGAAATTCATTTCTCCCATAGCGCTCATCTCGAACTTCTCTTGCATCACCCGCTCGAATTCCTTGCACATTTCATCATTTGTAGACCCGAAAATGATATCATCCACATACACTTTTTTATTGAAAGTGTGACTAAAGGTTTCAAAAAAAAATATGTTTCCGTCACATTAATTAAAAAAATCAAACAAATACTGTGGCACTAGGTTATATTTGGCCACACTTTTTAAGTTGTGGCTAGACATGCCAGTAAATGTCACATATTTTCTGAAAAGTGTGGCTAAAGGTTTCGAACTGGTATACAATAGTCACATTAATAATAAATTGTGTGGCTAGAAGTATTTTAAAATATTATAAATAACCTTTAGCCACACATTTTCTCAGATGTGTGGCAGGGCGGTTTTGGGAAAAATGTGGCTAAAGCCCAGTTTTGACGTAGTGCTTGGGTCCCCATCTTGAGCTGATTGTGTAGTGTGTTGTGCAGGGTGTTCTTGGAGGAACTGTGAATAGTCTTTGGATTGTTGGCAGTGGAGCATCCCAGCACATGACAGGCGACTTAAGGCTCATGTACGATGTGAAAAGTATTAGGGGAGGTTATGTTGCCTTTGCTGGCGATAAAGGCGAATATATCACTGGAGAAGGAATGATTTCCAATGGTGTTGTTAGTTTCGACAAGATCAATTATGTGCGTCAAATTGATCACAATCTTCTTAGTGTTTCACAAATTTGTGACAAGAAGTTCACGGTACATCTTGATGATACCGGTTGTTATGTGCTGAAACCCGGTTTCAAGATTCCCAAAGAATGGATTCTGTTGACGGCTCCAAGAATTAATGACTTGTATATTCTGGATATGAGCCAAGCTATTACCACGTCTACACAAGTTACTTGTTTTGTCTCAAAGGCCACTGAAAAGGAGTCTATATCTTGGCACAGACGTATGGGTTACATTCACTTGAGGAAGATGAACCATTTGGTGAGAAATAATCTTGTGAATGGTGTTCCAGTTAAGAGTTTTCATTTACAAGACGTCTGTGTATCGTCCCGAAAAGGAAAATAAGCGAAGAAGTCTCATCCGATCATGAAAGTCAACACTGTCAACATGCTTCTTGAACGCCTTCATATGGACCTCTTTAGACCTATGAAGCACAAGACTACGTTTGGAGATACTTATTGTTTGGTGGTTACTGATGACTATTCAAGATTCTCATGGGTAGCGGTGATGGCACACAAGAGTGAGACTCCGGGAATCCTCAAAAATCAGCTCACTTTACTTGAGAATTTGTACACTTTGAGGTTAAAGCGAATCAGAAGTGACAACGACACAGAGTTCAAGAATCAAGTGATGGACGAGTTCTGTATTTCTAAGGGAATTCTGCATGAATACAGTTCTCGATATACTCCTCAACAAAATGGTGTCGCTGAGAGGAAGAATAGAACGCTTATCGAGACATCAAGAACTATGTTAGTTGAGTCGGAGCTTCCTGTTCAGTTTTGGGGGGAGGTTGTGGCTACTGCATGTTACACTTTGAATAGAGTTCTTACTGTTAAAAGGCATGGGAAAACATGTTTCGAATTGTTGCACAAACGGAAACCGGATGTGTCGTACTTAGAACCGTTTGGCGCTCCATGCACTATGATAGATCCAGATGGCAAATTTGGTCCGAGGGCTATAGAAGGCTTCTTTCTCGGGTATGCTACTCCAAATTAGGGTGTGGAATTTGTCAACTAAAAAGATTGAGGAATGGGGTGAAGTTAGGGTTCAAAGGTACACCGAATGTGTGAGAGCTCCAGGTGCTCCTTGGATGTTTGATTATGATGGACTGTTTGATTCATTTAATCTGCCAACTTTTGATGACGCGTCTGCAGCATCACAGATGTTACTTGAAAGGGATACTGCAGTTGACTCATCATTAGTGCGACTGATCATTGTTAACCAACAAGAGTCGACTTCGGTTAATAATGTTGTTCAAAATGAGGAATTTGAAGATGCAGCTGATTGTAATGTTTCGTCGGAAGATGAGGAGTTTCATGATGCAAATGAAGCATCTTTTGGTCCTGTTAATGCTCCTGTTCAAGGTGTTTCTGAAGCAACTTCTCAGGTGCAGAATCAAGACAATGTTGAAGGGAATGCATCCACATCTACCGCGTCTCCAGGCATCGATTTGGTGGTTGATTTGAACATCAACAATTTGGGTATCAATGCTCGAGTTCCTGATGTTCCTGAAACTCGAATTCATGATACTCATCCTTGGCAGAATATTATTGGAGATGTCCAAAGTGGTGTGAAGACACGTAATCAGCTTTGAAACAACCAGAATGCTGGGTTGTATTCGGCAATTCGAGAATCCGGGGAATAGAATGATTGGTCTTTCGCCTGCTATGTTTGTCAAGTCAAGCCGAAATCATGGAAAGAGGCGATGAAAGACGATTCATGGGTTGAAGCAATGCAGGAAGAACTTCAGCAGTTTCAGAAATTGGGCGTGTGGAAATTGGTAGATAGGCCCCCGAACTATAAGAAGATTGGTACTCGATGGGTTTACAAGTGCAAAAAGGATGACCGAGGTGTCTTTGTGAGAAATAAAGCGAGATTGGTTGTCCAAGGCTTTAATCAGGTAGAAGGCATTGATTATAATGAAGTTTATGCATCGGTGGCACGTCTTGAGGCGTTAAGGATTTTCTTGGCTTATGCGTCCTACAAGAAGTTCACGGTTTATCAAATGGATGTGAAGAGTGCATTTTCTTCATGGTGTGGTCAAAGAAGAGGTATATGTTGAGCAACCGCCTGGTTTTGAAGATTCGATCCATCCAGACAGAGTTTGGCTTCTAGACAAGGCACTTTATGGTCTCCATCAAGCTCCGAGGGCTTGGTACGAAACGTTGTCATCCTATCTGTTGCAAAATGGCTTTCGACGCGGGTTGATGACTATACTATCTTTATCAAGGAAAGAAATGAGGATTTGTTGCTGGTTCAAAGCCTTAGTGGTCTTGGGTCGACCCTTATCATCAAGAAATGTGATTTCTATTTCTTGATGATTCGTAAATGGTGTGCCTCCCCCTGAAACGGTACCGGTTTTTAGTTTCCAAGTTTGTTGATGTTTACCAGATTGAAAATTATTTACAGGTTTAGATACATCTGGTTTTAACACTTTTGATGAACTTGGTTCTTTTTCTACAACATCCGGTTTTAAAGCCTTCTCGATTACCTTAACATTTTTGCGTCTTTGTTTTGCTTCTTGTTCCTTAACAGTACGTTTGTCTTGTTTAGGTGGCACAGAACGACGTTGGTAATCCTTTTTAGGAGGGGCTTTTTCAACAAACTTTTCTTTTGGTAGGTTTGTACAATTTCTGATTATATGACAAAATTCCCCACATTTAAAACATGATCTCCTTTCAACAAATTTAGGAGATTCCATTTGACGCCCCCGAAGTTGAACTTGTGGGCCTTGGGGTAGTTGTTTCATTATCACACCCATTTGTGTCTTGAGTGTAATTGTTATCACTGTTACGTTTCAAAATCTAGACTTGTTGTACAAAACCAGTATTAGATTTGTTTTCAAAAGTCTCAACTTTGTCAGTACCGCTTGAGGCCACAAATTTAACTTCCTTTCCCTTTTTCTTGTTTCGAGCCCCTTTTGGTTCAATTTTAGGTTTTTGAGCTCGGCTTTCCTGTTGTTTACCTTTAGGGGCTATTGGTTGTTCCTTAGTTGGTAATTTTTTATTTCCGTATTGTTTTCTAACTTCAGATTTTGGAATAGGATCACACTGAGTTACTGTAACTCTCGGGGTCGCCTTACCCAAAAACTTACTGGTAGAATCTTCCAAAACTCGTTCAATCATTGATGGATTAACATTTTTAATTGGGAAATCCTTGTTTGAGTAAATTTTATCATCACCATTCAAAGTATAGAACACATTATCGCCCTAAAAGGTAGACATAGATTTCATCGAGTCAATCTCCTGTTTTGCAAAAGATTGCGCAACGGGTGCAACAGGAGTAGGAGGATCACACAAAATATGATTCTCAACTGGAATTTCTACTCCTTTCTTCTTATCAAGAGATTGATCCAGATAACTCTCATCTGAATCATCGTCTGATGAAACATAATCCTCAGTTATTGGAGGACTTTGGTCCACAACACAAGACACATTTTTTGTCTTTTCAGATTCCTTTGATGAATCGTCCAGTTTGAACCCTAATCCTGCTGTAAACTCTTCGGGATTAAAAGGTACAGATGGTTTAAACCGTGGCATTTCTTCCTCATCAGGCAACTTGGTATAATTGTGTCTCAACGGAGGTGGACACGATTTATACCCAATGCATTTCACATCTCCTTTCAGCTTTTGGACCTCGATGATATGATCAAGCACATATCGGGAGTTAGAATAACTCCCCAACTTGAGCTTGATCGCATCATGCTCGCATTTAGCAATGGCTAACTCCTTCTTTAAATCCTCAATGATGTTAATATAGTTATTGATGCCCGTTTGCTTATTCAAAACTGTTTTTGTTAATTCAGATACACTTTGCTTAAGCGTTTCAATAACAGATTTGAAATCATTTTCATTGTGAGTTAAAGCCATGTTTGCCTCCTTGCATTTCGAAAGGTCAACTACCAATCCCTGATTGTGACTAGTAACAACTTCTAGCTTACGTTTCAGTTCTACACAATCATTGCATACACTAGGAGTTTCAGTGCGTACCTTTCTAGTCGAAGCTGCTGCAGTTACCATAAAGGCAGTTTGATAAGAAAAAGATCCATCCTCGGTGAAGAATTTCTCATTTCCTTTGATGCAACTTCAGCTTTCTTTATCAGCCCAGATTTCTGACACTTGAGCTCCTCGGCTTCTTTCAAATCCTCAGCTTCTTTCAACAGACTGTCAACCTCAGCATCAAGATTTTCCTTCACTTCTGATTCTGAACCATAACCACCCGCATTGGAGCTTTCCTCATCCGAGCTACCACTATAACCAGAACTGTCATCATCCTCAGAGAACTTCTCACGGTGAACATGCTTGATATACTTGATAATCTTAGCATAACAAGCAGTTCCTCCATTTCCCACCGTTCCCTGATTTCCCAATTGAACTAACCAGTTACATCCTTCATCTGCATGAACTACTAAGGCCCTTTTTTTATTGGAAGGCCCCGACCGGTTTGAGTTACCCAGATTGTTAACTGCTGCAATACCCCTTTCATTGTTCACTTGATTGACATTTGATGAGGTTGACTGGTTTCTGAAAGGATTTTGATTTCCTTGTCTGCTCGGTCGAGTGCATTCCCGCTTGAAATGGCCCTTCTCACCACAATTGAAGCACGTGACTGCATCCTTATCAAAACCATACTTAGTGTCCCTTTTACTTTCCAAACTTGTTCTACCCGTTCTCCTCGTGTAGTCCTTAGCTCTTCTCACTGCACTTGTAAACACCCACTTAATATCCATCAATTCCATTTCCTCCCAGTCTATTTGTTGATAGTCTTCATCTGTCAAATTAATGTTCCCAATTTGACTGGCGACTAATCCACAATAGGCACTCACCATTGTGTTTAGAAGCTCTATATGTTCCTGAGCAGCTTCTACTCTGATTTTGGTGAAGTTTGAGGTATCAAATCTGACGGTGTTAGGGTTTGATTGTTGAGAGTTGTTATTCCCATAAAAGGCTTGTTAAGGAGGTGGTTGACAAGGTAGTTGTAGAGTAGTTTGTGTGAAAGGAGAGGGTTGTTGGGTTTGTTGAGGAGCAACTTGTGAAAGAGGAAGATAGGCATTCGGATCGAATGGTCTTCCATAAGGATCTGTGGGAGGACCAGGGGGTTGTACTGGTTTGGATGGTGGTAGATAGGCGCTTGAATCGAACGGTCTCCCATAAGGATCTGTACTTGATACAAACGCAGTCTGGAGCTTCGATTGTTGTTGACTGGTACTAACTCCCATATTAATACCTCCATAGTATATCTCGGGGTTTTGTTGAGCTGGAAGTCGTCTAGCCTTTCGAATTTCCTCTTCATCCTTGTTCTCGAGCTTTTGGACGAATTCATAAATGCTAACTGTATCTAAAACACCAGTATGCTTCAACAACTCAATGAACTGACTCCACTTGGGTGGCAAAGCCTCAGCAAAACGCATAACCATTTCTTGTTGTGTAGCCAGAACCTTGTATGAGCGCATCTCACTAACCAAGTGATAATACCAAGTAGCCATCTCATAGAGTGTTTCATTTTCCATGAACCGAAATCCTTCGAACTCCTTCTTTAACAAATCATGACGAATCTTTCTCATTGCAGCATTTCCTTCTCCTCTAGCTTCCAACACGTCCCACAAATTCTTTGTATTGTACAATACGCAAATTGATGATAGATATCCTTATGAAGTGTTTGCGTAAGGATAGCAAATGCTTTCTTCTCGAGATCGTAAGCCTTCTTATCATTCTTGCTCAATTCTGCCAAAGCTTGTGTGTTGGAACCTGCTTCTTCGAGAGCTAGATTGTACGGTGTGATAAAGCATGTCCACAATTCGGTGTTTTGCCCTAGAACATACATATGAAAATGACTTTTCCATGATGGATAATCGTTCATGTGATTCAATTTTGGTGGACGATTGTTGATTCCCGTTTCACTCTCGCTTAAGAGAAGATTTTGAATGCTATTGTTTTGATTCGCGACACATACCCATTGATGTTCGGTGATTTCCTTTTTGGGTATCAATCCTTTCACCATTGTGAAGGATCTTGTGGTGTACTTGAGTTTTCACTCCAAATCCAAGGATTTGAACTCATTATGAAGTTTTATAAAGCACTATTTAAGTTAAAACACAAACTTGTAAGTTTTGACAAAGTTATAACCTTTCTATGAAAATACAAGGTAACTGACTAACGAACAATGATCTCCACGAAGACTATAGTCAACCTAACCAAACTATAGTCAATGAAGACTGTAGCTTTTCAACGAAGACTATTGTGAACAAAGCCTATAGTCAACGAAGACTATAGTCAACGAACAATGATTGTTGACTTGGGTCACGAAGAATATGGATCACGTTTTAAGTGTGGCCTAAATACCACGAAGATATAAATTTAAAAGGAATGGCCCAAATACCACGAAGATTAAGTTTGAAAGGAATGGCCCAAATGTGTCTACGAACAATGATGATGAATACTTGTCCACGAAGAATATTGATTGACCACGAAGAATCAATAGACTGTGAAGAATGATGATTGACCACGGACAATGACTAGACTACGAAGAATGATGATTGACCACGAACAGTGATTCACTGCGAAGACTACTCCACGAAGAGTCAGTCAACGAACAATTAAGTCAGTCAATGAAAAGTGAATCTTCGTTGCCCAGCACTGATCCATGAAGACTGATTCTTCGTTGAATGTACTCTTCGTCCAATATGATTCTTCGTGAACATAGTGGTTGGTGAGATTCCCCTGTTTATGATAACTTACTTTTTCTGATTTTACAAAAGATGGTAGCTGGATATCCTAGTTTAGTTAAAAACAAACATTCGAGATCTTATCTTTTCAGCAAATCATTTTGAAACTTATCTCTACCAACCAAAATTCGGTGACTTTTCCGATTAAACGACTCACCGGAAAATTTGACGAACACAAATTTTGAAAGAAATTTTAAGAAAAACCAAGTCCTAACATGTCTCCATGTGTTTTAACTGGGTTTGTGTAAAAAATATCTTCAAACAACAAGTTTTCACTAAGTTTTAAACACTTTTTTAGAAAAACTTGATTTTCTTGTTTTCAAACTCAAAAACAACTTCCAGAATCTTCACAAACTTGCTCAAACACAAGGTTTTGCTTGGTTTTAAACAAGGAAGAGAGCCAAAGCTCTGATACCACTTGTAAGTCCACTTGGAAGATCAAGATTAAACCTACTTCCTTGTTTTATAACACACTAACGAGTGCGGAATCCACATAAGTATGCAAACCAAAGCAAAAAGGAACAAACACAAAGTAACCAAAGATTCCCAACTTTGATTAAGTGAAGAGAATCAGTACACACATACACACAGTGTTTACAACTTTCACAGGGACTCTCTTCACTGAATGGTGAAGCAAGTGTGTCTATATATAGGCCCAATACCCAGTAACACTTTTTAAGGAATAATATAAAAGTATATTTGGCTTTGAAACACGTGTGCAAGTCTAGGATCATGTAATCAGACTGGTAACACTTTATATTATGAAAGCTTCTTAGGGTGGAGGGTATGATTCAAACACTTTAGGGTGTTTGAGTCATTGTCCAGCGAATAATATTTAGAAATGTATAAAAAGTATTATAGATAACATCTTAGGGTGGAGGGTATGATTCAAACACTTAGGATCATGTAATCAAGTCACCACCAGCTGAGTACAAAACCATGAAGAAAGCAACTATGATAAGTGTAGTCACAACAACGATCTTCGTGGACATCATCAACAAACCATTCATAGTACCACGAACCTTTAGTCTTCATGAAGAACATTCTTTTCATTGTTCATGGTGAACATTCAATCCATTGTTCGTGGTGAACATTTCATCCATTGTTCATGGTGAACATTCAATCTTCATGGTGAACATTGATTGTTCATGGTGAACAATCCAAGGCATGGTTCGTGACAAACAATCCAACGAACCTTCAATCATTGTTCGTGACATCTGATCCCACGAAGATTCAGGACCCTTCGTGGGAAACCTTCATACAGACAGATACTTGCAGCAACCAAACAGTAAGAGCCAAACACTACTAACAGTTGCACATAGCAAACTATTTTACATCACTAACTCAGTAAACGTTGTCCTAATTCAAGATAGGAGGATATCTGAATTGGTCGACTCTACTAAAACTTATACAGGCCGTAAACAAAGACTGTACAAATTACAACATAATAAGAACAAGCGACAGACACAAAACAGCATCAACACTTTGTTCGTGATCGTTCGGTTCATTTGCAGCCCTAATAATGCGTATTTTTTTCTTGTTTAAAAAGCCCTAATAGCTAGTACTTATCTTTTCCTTTGGGATTATGAAATGATGAATGTTTTGAATGATTTTTTTACCGTCACTTTGTTCCTTCACAAGCCCGCTTCTATCAATACCGATCTGCATCAAGGCGTTTACATGATCACATGTGATAAATGGTTAGTAATTCTTGAATTTGGAATGACGTTGTGGATCAGAAGTACATAAGAAACGTAATGGCTATTTATTATTATTCATTAGTTTTATTATTATATTTATGTTGTATAGAATATATATATATATATATATATATATATATATAGGATTCGGTTCAAATGAAAACCACCACAAGTTGTGAGAATCGTAAGAACTTTTTGATCCTGTGCGAGTTGGGCCAAAAAAAAATTAACAAACGTGGATGAAAACATTATAAACATATCTGTAAAAAAAGTAAAAATAATTCTGGAGTCGTTAGTTTTGACTGATGCAAGTTATTTTACGCGCTGGTGTAAAATTTTATTGAAGATAACGATTTTTTATCAGGGCGTAAAAAAACTTGCATCAGTCAAAACTAACGACTCGGCATTTTTTTTACTTTTTTTTAAATATGTGTTTATAATGTTTTCTTCTACGTTTGTGCAAAAAAATTTTGTCCCAACTCGCGCGGGATCAAAAAGTTCTTACGGTTCTCATAACTCGTAGTGGTTCTCATTTTAACCCATCACTATATATATATGGGCCATTGCCCAACTTGGCCGGCCCAATAGCCAGGTTTGATGAGAAGATCATTTCTAAGTCAATAATACTCCATCAATTCCGCAAGCGCAGTGTCGTCAAAAAAGGGTTCGACGACTGGATCCCTAATGTAGACCAGTGAGAACGCATGCCCCTCGTCCTTTAAGATCATATTGTGAAGTATCATGCATGTATACGTCTCGCTAATAATCTTGTTCACCGTCATAACACACTGGGTCTCCTAAGTATGCCTCATTTTCCTTTTCGGATACCAAAACCCCGCTCCATATCTTTTCTTTCCCCTTCTTGTGATTTCTTGAACTTCCTTTCATTCGGATTGACGGATATGGAAACATTTTCACAAACGTCCACCAAGTAGGGTAGATCCCGTCGGCTAAATAGTATCCATATTTGTATGTATGTCCATTCACTTAATGGACATTTAGGTGCGGTTCCATTCCGTTCAACGAGGTATAATGGAGACTGTTGGAGAATATTGATGTCGTTTAGTGAACCGGGCAGTCCACAATACGCATGCCAAAACCATAGATCTTGTGACGCGACTGCTTCGACCATGATCGTTGGGTATTGGTGATCATCTATTGGCCCCATAACGTTGCAGGACACATCCTCCACACAAGATGGCGTAAGTAACTTTTTGTGTCGCCGTAAAACTCTTTTTGTACCCCTCCCCCTATAAAAACTCTCCAAAAACCATTAAAACACTCCTATAAGTCCTAAAATACACCCCGTATGCGAAAAATAACCTTAAAATACCTTTATATTAATAAAAATCAAATAAAAACAAATAAATAGCATTCTCGCGGGGCGCGACTCCCTTAGGACAAGTCGTCGCGGGCCGTGACAAGGTGACACTAGGCCGCACCCGGTTACGCCACGTGTCCGGTGAGTCACCTAAGCTAGACCAATGACTGGCCAAGCCAATACGCGACATGCGTCGTCTCGCGGGCCGCAAAGGTTTTAACCAAATCTCTCGCGGGGCGTGAGAGAACGGTCGACCAGCCTATAAATGAAGGGCTTCGGCTCATTTGAATCCTCGTTCAATTCTTTTCTCTCTCAAAAGCCCCTATAATAGCAATAGTGTTGCTCGATATAATACCCCTAAAAAGCGAAGCTCTACCTCCTTGTAAGTATTATAACCCCCGATTACGTATTAGTTACTCTGCCCGATTGATCTAGAGCTCCGTAGCGCATGTCGAGGCTCTGCCTGACTCAGTCGTTGGAGTTATGTCTCGGGGGTATAGCTAATGTAGATTGGGTTATCTTGTTAACACATGTGCATTGTTTAATTTTAATAGATTATAACCAGGAAGTCACCAGAAAGAAGTAGGGTTATCTAAAATAGCAATGTGAGTACATCCATTTTTGTAAACCTTTTATACAAACCTCAATTGTTTTAAATTATGATAAACAGTGATTGAGTCTATGTATTCTACAATTATTGTCTGTATGTTGGGGTCTTGTATACATTACTTGTTACTAATACTGTGAATAGTAACATGACCACAAGTCAGGATTGACATACCGTGGGTGGTAATTTGGTAGATAAAAACATTGTAATCGCCCTCAATACTTTAAAGATATAAAAATCTTGTTTTGATCAAACTGGGATGCACTCGCCAGTATTTCTTGCTGATAAAACTTTTTAAAACGCGTTTCATGTAACAAAATATGAAAGCCAAGTAGAAGCCAGCTAGAGAGTATTGAAGGCTTGGAAAAGTGGCTATAAAAGTTACCTAAACAAGAAAGAAGTTTTGTATCAATAAATAGGGTTTATCCCTATAAACATATTATAAATGGAAACTTGGGTTTTTTTCCCATGTATTTATTATTTATAAAATGTGGTGTTTTACTCTGATAAACTATTTCCTAACTACGGTCCTGATGTAAATTTCCGCTGCCAAATTAATAAACACCGATATCACCAGCTTTGCGTGCCGCAGCCGCCCGCCTTCTGGGGCAGGGGTCGGGGGTTGTGACACCCCCCCCCCCCCAATCATATCCCTCTTAAAACTAAGGATATTGGGCTTCAATATCACCAACAATTTTTAGGAATAATCGTTTCGACATGCGAAAAGAATAACGGAGTGTTTCATCATCATACTTTGGTTCATCAACAAAATAATTGTTCATAAGATTTTCGTTACCTTGTACGCAATCACGTTTGACGAATTTTTTTGGAACGGCCAACGATGTTGTCGTGGCTTCCGCTTTGAGTTCCTCAAGCTTCTCTACGAAATAAAGTAACCTACTATCGGTTGAAAATCATCTTCGTAATCGTTAGGCGGTAAGTACATACCCAAGTCTTAGTATAAAAGATTAGCCATTGAGAAAAAGATTGATGAGAATGAAAATGAGTAAGAGTTTAGTGAGGATGAGATGGTTTAAAGTGAAAATGGTTTGAGTAAGATGTAGTTGGAGGTCAACACCAATCATCAAAATCAATAATCTAGAGTGGGTACTCGTGCTGGCTTTGCATACCCGTATACCTAACCCGCAGGAGTGATGGCGATGTGCTAACCTGGGTTCGAACCCGTAAACGCTTACCCGTGGAGCGCCCCAGGTGGCCTTAAGACAAACATTGATTGTGGACTAATATTCACCATTAGTTGTTATTAACATACAAATACAAATCTATTATATATAATAAATGAAAGGATTTGGGCTGACGTAGCAGCTTCTTAGGGCTTCTTGGATGCCTTTTTAGCGGGAAAATAACATGGATATTTTATTTATTCGCGGATCCCATTTTGAGCTACGCGACCCGATCCATCTATGCAAATCCGGATTCCATATAAACCTTTTTTGTTTTTTTGGAACTTATAGAAAACCCTAATCTCCTACTCTTCTTCGCCGCTTCATCTAAATAAACACACCGAATCACTCCCATGTATGATGTATCACCTCTGTTCTTCATTCGATTCTACGATTTCTTAGAGTTTTTCTTTTGTGCGCCGATCTAAATTGCGTGTATACAATCAAATCAATTACATATGATTTGGGATAAAACGCTTCTTTTATGAACCCTAGAATCCCTTCATCGATCTAAATTTGTGTGTCTTTTTAGTTTTGTTCTTCATCGTTTTTTATCGGTTCAAGATTATGATTAACCATCCTTTTCTTTAGCGATTATTGTTCTATCAGTTTTGATCTGATTTTTTTTTTTTTGGTTTGTTAGATTACGATTAATAGATTGTTACATTACATCACACATATAATTGCTATAATTGCTGGTGTTAGGCTCCGAGGGCAACGATGGTGATTCATTCGTTGATTGTTGTGTAGGTATATTTCTGTTCATTAATCTAGTAAATTGATTCAGTCCTCTGATTGTTGTTTGATAATCTATTTGTTTCGTTTGAGATGTTGTTTGATTATAGATTGATGATCGATTGAGCGGACTACAAGTCTTCAATGGGGATTGGGAACTACACACACGATTTGAGGTTTTGGGTTTCAATCCAATCCGTATAATTTCTTCTCAAAATCTATCTGATCCTTCCATTTTTTTAGGTAAAGTTCATCAATTATATCGCTTCAAATTGTTAATTTTGTGTTACATTAATTCTTAGATCAGGGTTTTGCATTCGATGTGAAATTTTTTTGGTTGACTGTTGTTTGTTTCCTTCAAATTCACAAATTTTTGGTACTGGGCCAAGGTATTTTTGTCCGATTTGTTGTTTGTGTAAGTGTGTGTGGAGGATTTGTTTGGAAAAAAGGTGTGTAAAATCATCAGTATTGAGGTTTTGTTTGAGTTGCACACCAAGTGTTTGTGTAAATGCCTAAAAGAATTCTTTTTTTATAATTAGTCATTTATTTTATTTTTTTTAAATTTCATTGTGGCTGATGAAATCAAATTGGAATTTAGATGGGCATGAAAAAAGCAAAGCAACAATGTGTTGGTGACTTGGTTTTAAAAAGCGAGAAGCACACCAAGTGAACATGGTCTAAAAGGCGAGGCGCAACCGCGCAAGTTGATGTATGAACCTTTTTTGCGGATTATGACCTAAATAGGCATCTATGAACCTTTTTCTTGTTGATCATGACCTAAATAGGCTTTTCATGTTCGACTTGCAGGAGCGTCCAGATAACTAGCGAGACAACGCAGTCCGTGGCCAAACTGTATTTGCAAAAGTTGCATCCATCATCTCGAAGTCTTTACTTATCTCTATTGTTGTCACTCATGGTTGGGATTCTGAAATGCACAATGGGGCTCTGGAGGTACTTTTTCTTTACCTACTTTTTTAATCTTATAACTATTCTCCTGCTCTAACTTAGCATTAGCTGATGAAGCTCTCTTCCAATGTGTAATATAGCTATTCTCCTGCTCTAACCTTTTGCATCAGGACCATACAGTGGCATCTAAAAGGAATCTTGATATAAAGGGACATTGATTCGCGAGTGATAGTGGTTATATATGTGTATGTAGCGCTTTTTAAACGGAGGGACTCAGATTAAAAAGCGCTACGATCTAAGCTTAAGGGGTATTGCTGAAACACAAGTAATTCATCACTCATTCTTGGTTTTATTAAAGCTTAAATTCATTTATCAGTTGACATTAAAATTTTCGTTAGATATCTATTACATACGTTATCTATCATTTGTCTGTTAAAAAGTTAAAATGTAATTTGTATATTAAAAATCTAATAATGTCATCTGAGGAACCATGGGCGTTTAATCCTAAAGGTTTTTTTTCCAATAGTGATTGCAGTGATGCTTCATTTGGCTACCCTGGATGCCTATCACTGTTCAGGACTTTGAGCATTGGGCTAGATTTGGACAACCATGTAGCAAGTAAGAACAATGCTTTAAAGTTTCTTTTTCATATTTATCTCTAATGTACTTTATTTTTTGAAGGATGTGGATTTGTTAAATATTCAAATAGAGACGTGGCAATGGCGGCTATAAACGCTCTTAATGGAATATACACAATGAGAGTAAGCAAACACATTGTCCATATGTCCATATTGTCTTCGAGTATTCTACTGCTACCATTTTCGATATTAATCAACCTATTTTATAGGGTTGTGAACAACCTTTGATCGTTCAATTTGATGACCCTAAGCGTCCCAGGCCTGGAGAACCAAGGTAATATACAATATTACAATGCATTTTAAGGTTATTTATATTGATGTTAGTTAAGCGTATCGTTGATTTGTTTTTTTGCTTGAGGAAGTCCTGCATTAGGTGGTCCTGGGTTTGGTCCTCGGATACCGTCTCCGGGGATTAGGTACGTTTTTACATGTTTACATAAAAAGTTTATGCTTATATTAATGTTCTTTATATTTTTATGTTAAACCATTTCATGTTAACAAATGTATTTCAGACCACCGAACCATGGTGAGGCGATGTCCTGGGTTTGGTCCTCGGATACCGTCTCCGGGGATTAGGTACGTTTTTACATGTTTACATAAAAAGTTTATGCTTATATTAATGTTCTTTATATTTTTATGTTAAACCATTTCATGTTAACAAATGTATTTCAGACCACCGAACCATGGTGAGGCGATGCAAGCTCCTGTTAATCAAAATGCATGGCATCCGATGAATCAGTAGGGCATGTTATCGTCTGATGTCAGCATGCATAACAAACAGTCTTCAGCTCCTGTAAGTCCTTTTTGTTAGGCATGTAAACAAACTGAACAAACACAAATAGATGGATATTTGTGTTTGTTCATACTAATCCTCACATTTGGGTGGGTTGGATCGGGTCGAAATAGGTTCAGGTTAAAGTAGGCTATGGTTCAAACGACATCGGGTCAAAGTGTCAAACTGGGTTTGGGTAAAAACAGTTCGTCTTAAAAAAGTAACTATTTGGTTCAAGTCAAAACCATCCGTTAAAAAAAGCAGTAATTTTGTTCGTGTCAAACTGGGTTTGGGTCAAAACAGGTCGTTTAAAAGGTCTTAACTTGGTTCAAATTCAGAACGGTCCATTTCAAGAAGTATAAATTTGGTTTGTCTCATACTAGGTTCAGGTCAGAATGAGTCGTTTTAAAAATAAATGTTAATTTGGTTCGGGGGAAACTGGTTTCGGGTCAAAACGAGTCATTTCAAAGAAGTGTCAATTTGGTTTGTGTCAAACTGTGTTCGGGTCAAAACAGGTCATTCTTAAAAAAGTGTAAATCTGGTTCTAATCGAAACATGTTCTTATTAAAATGGACTTCACTTGCGATAATCGTTTTTAGTAAAAAGTATCAAATACATTATGTAATATGATCTATGTGAAACAAGAAAAAAATCATATCTGACTTTTTAAAGTCAAAATGTTAGCTTCTTTTACTAATTTTCTCATTGACTTGCAGTTTCATGCCTTATCTTATCAAGCCATCTATGTCTAGCTCAAATAGAAGAGACTTTATTCGCTCTCTTCATGTCAATAAACAACCTTGGGGCCACAATCAGCGGGTTTCTTGGTGTGGGCTTGGCTTCAGTTTTGAACATCTCTTCGGGTTCTTTTGACAACCTTAGTTTCGGGATAGCTATTTGGTCATCTGCACATTTTTGCCAGTTGAATTCCTATTTTTGATACTAGAGGAAACTACAGGGATATCAGCTTAATTGAAGCAAACATTGTTCTTGTATTTTGTTAGATTTTTAACAGTTTGAGTTGGTTTACCAGTCGTGAAGTGGACGATCAACCCAGGTATAGTTTGGTTTACACTCATCATGTAATTTGTGATTTATCGATTATCGGATTGGGCAAGGGACAACCTCTTAGACTCAAGAACAATTTGTTGGATACTTATTGGCTTATTGCATTAAAAGGTACAAACCAGCATTTAGGAACTTTTAGGAACTGGTGGCACAGAAAATGAAACAAATTTTGGCAAAAAGAAAGACGACATGTTGTGGAATACTTGCAAAGGTAAAATTTCACATTGCCGTATCTAAATTTACATTTCCTCAGATTTCTCTTTTTTCTAGGTAAAATGTTAATAATTTATTTATGGTTTCTCAAATTGTTAGTTTCTCAAATTGTTAGTTTCTACAAAACCGGTAATTTGACCAAGAAGTTGATATGAATGGAGGAGGCTAGGCTACTAGGAAAATTGCAAAGGGTAAGGGTAAGCAATATAATTTGCAGTTTGCTTCTCCCTTTATCAGTAGCATGAAATTAGAGAACATTTTTTTTTTGTCCATTTACATGGAGTTATTTTTTTATCATCTTTTAATGGGAAAAATTAAGTAAAAAAAATAGCTTAAGAGGAAGTGTGTCGAAATACACCTATAGATTATTCATGAAGCTTATAATTCCCAAAATATTTAATTCAGAAGGTGTTCTAAGGTTTTTTTTGGTGATTATCTTGGCTTAACTATTCTTTTTTCACGCCTTTTTTTATATTCTTCGGAAGGAACATGACTTTCCACTTAATAATATTTTGTTTTATTTTTATTAGTGTTTATTATATGTTGTTCATGGAACATGCCCTTAATATTTGAATATAGTTACAAAGAGGCAAACTTAAGCCTTTATTTGATCAGTTATAAGACTATGTAAGCTTTGTGTCTTGCTTATATGTTCATGGAATATGCCTGGTTAAGATAGTGAATTGGCAAGCAATAAAGTTCTGTCTATTAGTGTAAATAGTGTGGGTTACGTGGCAATTGATAAGGGCCTTTTTTTCTTTTGCTTTGGGCACACAAAATTCTGGGTGTTTTTTTTTTTTTTTTTTTTTTGAAGCTCTGTTTGTTGATACCTGCACTGTGAGACTTAGTGAATACATATATAACCCAGCTTTATTGGTTTTTCATTTTTCACATCAAAAACCATATTCCTATACCTTTTCAATCGCTTCCCAAAGATTAGCGAGAGATATATAGAGAGAGAAGAAAGGGAATCAGCCGGGCACCCTATTTCAATGAATATTAAAAGGGGACAAATGGTGGACTGTTGGCAGAAGACAGTGAGGTTCTTGGAAGCCACAATGATAAGGATTGAAATTGAATGAACTCGAGATTGATTAACAATGGTCAAGTTCTATTAACGCTCAGGGAGCTCAATGATTGAATAAGCTCCGAAAGTACGTTAATGGCGGTTAACAGAGAATTTAGGAGGAAACTTGTTATTATTTCACAAGATGCCCTACACTATTACAACTGTTATTATTTATAACCCCATTCCTAACAACCTTACAACTGTTAACTACCTACCCTTGTAACCACCTAACTAACTAACAACCTCTGCTGCTAACCCACTGTTAACTAATCCCCTGTTGTCCATCCACTGTTATGACTAGCCCTTAACCCCTGTTGATGGATCCACTGATTCTTAACAGACACTCTATCCACTGCCGCCTGAACTACTGATCATTTACCCATATCAATACCCTCCCGATGACTTGATCCTTGACCCCAAGGATCAAAATTTGGAAATTCCTGCATCAGTATCTTAGCATCTTCCCACGTTGCATTTTCCACACCCTCATACTTCCACTTAATCAACCATTGTACCAACATTCTATTGAAATTTTTAAGAACCCTAGTGTCCACTACACTTTCAGGTTCCTTAGCAGTGGTTTGCAAAATTCCTTCATTAACCGCTGCTGTTGGATTGGGCTTAGGACCATAATACTTTTTCAGCAATGATACGTGTACTGTAGGATGAATAGCAGACCCTGCTGGTAACTGCAAAGTGTATGCTACTTCTCCCACCTTAGACAAGATCAAATATGGTCCAAAATATTTAGCTGTCAACTTTTGATTAGGCCTCTGAGTCACTGACTGCTGTCGGTAATGTTGTAACTTCAAATATACCCAATCTCCTATTTTGAAGCTCCTTTCTGTTCTATTAGCATCAGCCAACTGCTTCATTCTTTGTTGAGACTTCTTCAAATTTTCTTTCAAAATATTAATCACCTCCTCCCTGACCATCAAACTTCTATCCACTGCTTCATTATTACTTTCTCCCGGTAAGTATGGTAAATGTAAAGGTGGAGGCTGACCATATATGACCTCAAATGGAGTGCACTTGATAGCTGACTGATAAGTGGTATTATACCAATATTCCGCCAATGGTAACCAATTAGCCCACTCATGAGGTTTTTCAAAACACATGCACCTCAAATAACTTTCCAAACATCTGTTCAGCACTTCTGTTTGACCATCTGTTTGAGGATGGTACGAACTAGACATCTTCTGCTCTACCCCTTGCAGTAGCATCAGTTCCTTCCAAAAATTGCTAACAAACACCTTATCTCGGTCAGATACAATTGATTTAGGAGGGCCATGTAACCTATATATGTGATCCAAATACAGCTGAGCCACATCAACTGCAGTAAAAGGATGGTGTAAAGCAATAAAATGAGCACCCTTGCTTAACCTATCCACCACCACCAAAATAACATCTTTACCCTTGGATTTAGGCAACCCTTCAACAAAATCCATCGCTATATCTTCCCATACTCCTTGAGGAATTGGGAAAGGTTGTAACATTCCATGATAAGCCACTGTTTCTGATTTACACTGCTGACACACTACACAATTCCTGACATAAGCTTTCACATCTCTGTTTAGCTTTGGCCAATAAAACAGTCTAGCAATTCTGCTAGTAGTAGCATGAATGCCAGAGTGCCCTCCTTGTACTGAAGCATGCATCCACTGCAGTATTTGCTGCCTTAAAGTCGTAGAACTACCAATGACCAACTTACCATTTCTTCTTAATTCTCCATTGGACCAACTATAATGACAGTGAGACATAGGATTCTGTTGAAGATCTTGAATGATTTTTAACAACTCCACATCATTAGACCACTCCTCTTTAATGGCTGCCCATATGTTTGTATGAACAGATGAAGCTGCTAACTGTAATACTTCCCCATGAGTCACTCTTGATAATGCATCAGCTACTTTATTGTCTACACCCTTCTTGTACATAATTTCAAAGTTGAACCCCATCAATTTAGATAACCACCTTTGTTGGAAGGGTGTGGAAATCTTACTATCCAACAGATATTTCAGACTATGTTGATCCGTCTTGATCACAAAGTGAGCATGAGCCAAATATGGTTGCCATTTTTGGACAGCATAAATGATGGCCAATAATTCTCTCTCATAAGTGTACAAGGACATATGTCTTGGAGACAAGGCCTTACTGATATAAGCAATAGGGTGACCTTTTTACATTAAGACAGCACCTATCCCAACCCCAGATGCATCTGTTTCTACCACAAAGGTTTCTTGAAAGTTTGGTAGTGCTAATACAGGAGGCTGACACATGCTCTTCTTCAAATGTTCAAAAGCTTGTTGAGCTGCTGATGACCACTGAAAAGAGTCTTTCTTAAGCAGTTGAGTTAAGGGTTTGGTGATGCTCCCATACCCTTTCACAAACCTTCTATAATATCCAGTGAGGCCCAAAAATCCTCTCAGCTCCTTGATGTTAGTTGGTACAGGCCATTGTTGTATTGCAGATACCTTTGATGGATCAGTTGCAACTCCTTGTTGAGATATTATATGCCCCAAATATTCCAATTGAGTAGCTCCAAATTCACACTTGCTTCTCTTAGCAACCAACTGATGTAGCCTTAATACTGATAGGACATCTTTCAAATGAGATAAATGAGTATCCCAACAAGGACTATATACTAATATATCATCAAAGAAAACCAGTACATACTTCCTCAAATATTGTTTAAAAACCTGGTTCATTAAACCTTGGAAGGTAGATGGTGCATTAGTCAGCCCAAAAGGTATGACCAAAAACTCAAAATGACCATTATGAGTTTTAAATGATGTTTTATGGATGTCTGCATCATCCATTCTAATCTGATGGTACCCAGATTTGAGATCCAATTTAGAGAAAAATTTTGTACCATATAATTCATCCATCAAATCCTCCACCAATGGAATAGGAAATCTGTCAGGAATTGTAGCCTGATTTAGTTTCCTATAATCTATACACATCCTCCATGTACCATCTTTTTTCTTGACTAGAACCACTGGTGAAGCAAAAGAGCTGGTACTGGACCGAATTACCCCTTGTTCCAACAAATCATTAGTCATTTTTTCTATCACATCCTTCTGCACCACAGGATATCTATAAGGCCTTAAATTCACCCATCAGTTCCTTGTTTCAACGGAATTATGTGATCATACTGGCCCCTAGATGGTGGTAAAGTCTTTAGATCTTGGAAGACATCCCTGAAGTCTTCCAACAGCCTCTGTAACTGCTGCTGTTGTTCATTGGATTGTTACGTTTTCTGCAGTACCATTGAAGTATTTGTACTATACCCTTCAATGGTATATACCTGTACCATAGACAATTCAGCCCTTTGCAGTTCCATTTTCTTCAAATTTCCCTTATTAAGTTGAGAAAACTTCTTCCCACATTGCCCTCTCAAAACTACTTTCTGACCATTAAACTTGAAAGCAATAGTTCTGTCATTATAGTTCATTTTGATGCTTCCCAAAGTTGTAAACCATTGTACTCCTAACACCATATCACAACCTCCCAATGGCATCACATACACATCCGCTGTGAATTGAATTCCATGCATAATCCAGCAAAACCCTTTTACCATCTGATCACAAACTTCTTCATGACCATTTGCTACTTTCACTAACATAGCCGGGCCTTTAACCATCTTACACCCTAATTGTTTAGCTAATGCAGTATCCTGAAAATTATGTGAACTCCCAGTATCCACTAACAATTGCAATTCATATTTCCCATAATGACTAGTGATTCTTATGGACTTATACCTGTCATTTCCCTCTACTGCATTAACTGAGATTTGAGCACACTCCATCACAACTTCTTCTTCTTCACCTTCAGCCTCTTCTTCTAACCATTCAACCTCTATGTGATATAGCTGAGGTTTCCTGTTACCCTTGCATATATGTTCTTGTGAATACTTCTCATCACAGTTGAAACACAAGCCCTTAGACCTTCTTTCATCCATTTCACTTTTGGTCAAGGTCTTCCTAATCACATTTCTTTTAGAATCTAAACCAACTGATTTACTAAAGGAAATTGGTTGCTTATTGTTACTTGGGTTAGGTAAAATGGGTGGTTTGAACCCAACCCTTCCCCTCTTAGCCTTGATAGTGGCTTCTTGCAGTTTAGCCAAACAGAAGGCTTCTTGAATATTCTTAGGGTTGAACATTCTTACCTGCAATTGTATCTCCTCTTCCAACCCTGCCATGAAACAACTTAAGGCATACTCCATTGGCAATTGAAGCCGGCTGATAATGGCATCAAACTTGTCATGATACTCTTGAACAGAACTGATTTGTTTCAAGTTCTTAAGATCAGTCATAGGATCATCAAACAACTTTCCAAATCTGACCTTCAAGGCTTCTACCAATTCCACCCAAGTCAAAACTTCACCTTCCATTCGTTGGCTAGTAAAAGATTGATACTATTGTAATGCTTTTTCCTCAAAGTGAATGGCTGCCAATCTGACCTTTGTTGCATCAGACACTCTATCCAACTGAAAGAATTGTTCCACCTTAAACAACCATGAAGTCAGATCATCACCTTTAAACCTAGGAAATTCAATCTTGGTCAATCTTGCTGCAAAATTGAACCCTTCTCTATCATTCTGCCACTCCTGCCTTTGATGGTTCCTCCCATTGCCTTGATTGTTGACCATTTGAGTCAACTGTAAAGATAATCCAGTCACCATATTTCTCATCTCCTCCAATGCTTTTGTGTTTTCATCGATTCTGTTATTCATCTGTTGACTGCTTTCAGCATCATCAGCATCATTATGACCGTGTCTCTTTGTCATTTTGATTTAGGAAATTAATCTGAACAAAGATCAATGGAAAATTGAATTGAACGGACGTCAAAGGAAGGAATTCAACCGAAACAATGATTGAATTCAGAATTTGAAATTGAACGCTGCAAATTTTTCCCCAATTGATTGAATTAGGGTTCGTGTTTTAATTGAATCAAGAGTGTCCAAGGATAGACAGCTCTGATACCAATGATAAGGATTGAAATTGAATGAACTCGAGATTGATTAACAATTGTCAAGTTCTATTAACGCTCAGGGAGCTCAATGATTGAATAAGCTCCGAAAGTACGTTAATGGCGGTTAACAGAGAATTTAGGAGGAAACTGATTATTATTTCACAAGATGCCCTACACTATTACAACTGTTATTATTTATAACCCCATTCCTAACAACCTTACAACTGTTAACTAACTACCCTTGTAACCACCTAACTAACTAACAACCTCTGCTGCTAACCCACTGTTAACTAATCCCCTGTTGTCCATCCACTGTTATGACTAGCCCTTAACCCCTGTTGATGGATCCACTGATTCTTAACAAACACTCTATCCACTGCCGCCTGAACTACTGATCATTTACCCGTATCACACAACCGCCCATTCGATGGCGTTGCTTCGATAGAGGAAGATGGTGACGGTAGTGGTGGCACAACGACATCCAGGGGACACATGGTGGTGGTTTTTGGTGGACTATTGCAAATCCTATGCCCAATACTTGTAATACTGTAGACACTTATGATTCGGGCACTTTTGACTACCATGATAGATTCTTGTGGCTTATATAAATGTCATATGTATTGTTCTATGTATTTAGCAATTATCTCTAAAACCTTGCGAGAATTTTACCCTTTCATTCCTAATGTTAAAATGTCAACCCATTAGGATCTAACTGATTCATAGAGATTAATTATCACGCATATGAATCACCTGCTTAGGTTTCTTTACTGATGATAATCATGATTAACACAAGAGGTTATGGATGGATTAGTCCAATTTGCTACTTCAATAAATATGCAATCCAAGCAGCACCGTAAGATTTTCCGAAACTGATTATTTAAGAATATGTTTTTAGTTTTGTGCCATCTGAATGAAATGATTATCCGAAATCGTTGCTACCTGACCTTGCTCTTGGGTATAATATGACCCTAATATGCCTGTTTATATTTATGTGTATCAAAATTGATAGTTATGTTTGAAAAAGGGCATCAATTCAATATATGTGATATGTATAGTTTACTATTTTTCTCATTCAATATATGTGATATGTATAGTTTACTATTTTTATCATAGTTGACTACACTTATATGCTTTCCTTTTTCAATGCATGCCTTTCACAGTTGCAGGTATTGCACGTGTATGGAAATCTAGGGATGAGCAAATGGTATCGGGTACCGGTTCGAAACAAGTATCAAATTTTCTGAACCGACTTGATTTTTGGTACCGACATTTTGCGTTTTTTGTATCGGTTTGGTACCGGTATTTACCGGTTTTTACTTTCAAATAATGGTTTGTACACGTACCGTATCGTACCGGGTATTTTCGGTAACGGTTTTGATGCTCATTTTTCGGGATATTCGGTACCGGTACTGATACCGGTTGGTACTAAACTCATCCTTATGGAAACCTATAGCTGGAATTGAAAAAGATTTGGAACGCACGGTAATCAAAAGAAACTGTGACATGCATTTTTTTTTCATCAACTATGTGTAGCATTTGGAATGCACGGTTTTCAGCGGAAAGGATTGTAATTCGTTCAAAGTCGTCGAAGAAATAAAAGAAAGAACGTTCGAGTGGGTAATGAGTAGATCAAAACTAACGGGCATCTCTTGGAGCGAATGGAAAAATTTTAGTTTTGTAGTATAATTTGTATTTTGATTTGGTTTTTTGGTGAATGTAGATTGTAATTGTATATGTCCTTCGTAGTAACTTGCTATGTCGAATGGTTTTTTGGTTTAATAATAGATGTGCTTCATTTGCCTGTCAAAAAAAAGTATGGATCGTCATACGAAAATCTTTATACAGTTGCATAGATTTGTAAATCTCTATTGTTTATAATTTTGATTTTAGAGAAAGACTTAGGGTGTTGGTTAGTTTCTTATCGATGATAACCGTATAGTTTTTTTAAGCTCGAACTTTATTTATTTGGAAAAGTTTAAAAAGAATAAGTACTTTTTTTGCAGATAAGCTCCTAAACGTATTTTTATTATTTTATTTATATATTAATTAATAATTAATATAAATAACATTCTCGAGCCCGGGAAGCAATCCCGGGTGATAACCTAGTACAACATAAATGATATTAAGTGGTAATGGTCTTGTGCAAGTCAAACGAAAATCTGAAAGTGGGCTTTGTATTAATTATTAGTGGTTGGGCTTAATTTATGAAGTTAACTATATTGGGCCGAATTACAATATTATCTTCCATTCTTCCTTTGCCGTTTTAGATTTTCTGCTACTTGCCCTAAATCCCCAATTGCCGGGTAATTTCAATGGCTTTGCTACTTCATTCATTTGTTGTTATTATCGGGTAACTCTGCCACTATAAACCTTCAGTTTATAATTGCCAGGTTTAAGTCCGGGTAAAGAATTTGGGTTTTTATTGAAAAGTTTTACATATGGGCCCCGACTTTTTAATTCGCTTAGTGTCTCCAAACACGTTGGGTTGTTCCTTGCTAGTAAGTTTGTTTTAATAAAGTTATGTTAAAAAAAATACAAATTAGATTCTTCTACGACATGAATGAAATAAGATTTTGATTTAAGTATTATTAGGCATAATTGTTACATTCAGTGGCACGTGATTCCCGCATGATCCCTCATATGTCCATTATTCATGTACTTCAATGAACGGGGGAATGACTAGCTACACCTGTATAATAATCACAAATTTGTGCCTTTCGCTGTGATGTTCACATTTGTGGTCTGAAAAGATAAAAAGAAGTTTTCATTATAGCTGGTATATATGATACTTGATGTTCACATTTGTGGTCTGGGATTACCTGCACTAATTGACCTTTGTCTTAATTGCCGAGTGTTATGTGCCTTAAGTCCAAGGCTTGATGCAAAACTACCATCGAGTCGGAGATCTCATTGGAAGCAGTCTCTCTATTCCTACGAGGTAGAGGTAAGTTTGTCTACATCTTACCCTCCTCAGACCCTACCTTAGCTTTGCTATTGGTGGGATTTACCGAATATGATAATGATGATGATATCAATTTTATAACCGTTTACCTAGGCTAGAAATATGCAGCAATGCGAGCGGGTGGGATGTCTCCGGTTCGAATTGGTCTCGATGGTGATCTCATGCAATTTATCTCCTCGAACCACGGTTGAGGTTGTGATAACACAAAGAACCAGGGGCGGTTCTATGTGGAGGCCAAGGGAGCCCGGGACCTCTAAGCAAATTTTAGGATCTTTTTTATGTATCGGATACCCATAAACAAATATTAGGATGCCTGGGATATCTCTAAACAAATATTAGGATCTCCTTTTTATGTATCGGATATCCATAAACAAATAATAGAATACCCTTGAATGTAAGGTAAACAATTTTTTTCACAGTTTTATGAATCTACCGTAAAAAAATTGATACCCCTTAAATTTTGTTCATGATCCAAAAGAACAATTAAAAAATCCATGGGATCGAATAATACATGTTCCAATGATCAAATCAGTATATACATGAGAAGTTCCTCAGAAGTTCCTCACCTCAGAAATTGTATATATGCAAGTATTGTAAATATAAGTGAAGATTAGTTCCTTTGGGGAATTATCCACTAAAAAGTGGATTTTGCCTAAGTAGCCTAAGAAGGATTGTGATGATGATATGTGGCACTCCTAATAAGTAGGAATAAAGGGCATTTTGGTCCTTATAAATAGGAGTGATAATTACATGTGGCACCTCTTTTGTTTTTTAAAAATACAACAAAAAAATCTAGTAAAAAAATCTATCACAAAAAATCTAGTACAAAAAAATATAGTACAAAAAATCTAGTACAAAAAAAATATATCACAAAAACTGTAGTACAAAAAAATGTAGCACAAAAAAATCTAGTACAAAAAATATAGCATGAAAAAATTCAGTAAAAAAATGTAGTACAAAAAAATCCAGCACATAAAATTGAGAAAAAAAAAATTAAGACAAAATAATTAAGCACAAAAAATTTAGTACAAAAATCCAGCACAAAAAAAATGCTATACAACATAGAAATACAACACATTTTAGTGGGTTTTTTTAGTATTCTTATTTTATATAGCAATATGGTACTCAAATTAAAGATAAAAAGACGCTCGATTTTACGGTGAAATTTTTATGAAAAAATAATGTCGTGTAAAAAAGTTATGAACGTTGAAAACATGGGGGTGAAATATGCATGTGCCTTGCATATGGAGAGAAAAAGTTCATAAATATGATTTTCCCAATATACCCTTCCACTCATCCTTTCTCCTACACTTTCATCTTAACCATTGATTTGAAAAATAAATGGTTAATATTCCTTCTCATCCTACTTAAGCAAAATAAACTTTTTATTTGATTTTACCCCTAGTTCCTTTAAAACCTAATGTTCTGCTAGGAGTGGGCTCATTGCAAGCTACATTCCTAGGTTAAGATCGATCGGTTTATTATTTACTAATGTTTTAAACCATGGGTACGGATAATGTAAAAAGGGCCTAAAGTGTAAGAAGTGTTTTAAACCATTAGATTTTTGATCTAATGGTTGAGATCAATATGGACCAAATTGTAAAATGTGTTTTAATTATTTGGACTGATTTGAAAATTGTGTGGGTAATAGTTTTTTTTATATGTTTCAAATAAGGTAACTTCTAAATTTTAGCGATCCATTTTTAAACTTATCCTAAAAATCCGGACATTCTAAAAATCCGGAAACATGTAACTGCTACCAGGAATATATAACAATATATAACATTATATAAAACTATATATATAACACCATATAACACTATACATCCATTATAGACCTGCTACCAGAGCAATATAACACTATACATCCATCATAGACATTCTACCAGAAAATATAACACTATAACACCATATAACACTATATAATACTATACATCCATCAAAGACTGCTACTAGAAAAATATAACACTGTATAACACTATAACACTGTATAAAATCATTTATTCTGTATCGATCACTATATAACACTCTATAAAAACTTCATTTTGTGATCTTCAGAAATTATAATTCATGAACGATAAAAAAAATACAAATTCATAGATTAATCCGTATTCCTGTAATAAAGGGTGGCGTTTATGAAAGGTTATCAATTAATTGAATCAATAAGAAAATTACTTGTTTACCCTTTTAAATTAATTTAGATTGAGGACATATGTCATCTCCACAATATTTCTTACAGTTTTCACACGTTTGAATTAATGTACAAGATCTTTAGGGGTTGTTTGTTTACCTATTAATGGGGCTCTTAATGGTTCAGACCTCTTACTGATTCGGCACATAATGGTTCAGGCTGTTTGTTTCGCGAGCAGATGTCTGAATGGTTCAGACATTTGCCTCTGAATGGTTAAGTATTATACTGAGTCTGGATGGTTAAGACCTCTAATCTGAATTGGTCAGACATTTGCCTCTGAACGGTTAAGCATTATACTGAATCTTAATGGTTCAGACCTCTTACTGGTTCAGCACTTAATGGTTCAGACCTATTACTGGGTCAGCACTTAACCATTCAAAAGTTGCCAAACAGGCCCTTAATCTATAACTATAATTATTTGAGTACATATATATTACATTTCTTGTTTTTATATATATAATAATATAAATTATTTAATTATTTTATCATAAATTTATATAATAATTAAATATATTATATAAAAGTTTATTTAAAATATTAAAAAAAGTGATATAAATAATAGGCTCGTTTAGACTTACGAGCCTACACTAACTCAACAAGTGAAGTTCGAGCCCAAAGTCGTTTATTAAACAAAGTTATTTTTATACATAAACTCGTTAAACTTTGCTCGATTCAAGTTTCTCAACTGGGTAATCCCTAATCAAAAGCCTTTAAAAAAGTCAACTTAGATTTGAATTGTCGAACCGATAACTTACTTAACTACATGGTATTTTTCAGACGAATTTAAAATTAAATGGATAAATTTTAGGTTTCTCAAAAACAAATTATAGCCAAAGAATAACCGTTGAAGTCAAATCTTGGGGCCCAAATCACATGGCCGATCGAACCCAAACCTTTTAGCCCCCACCACCCGTCTAGCCTTGTTGGCCCATGATTTTGTTGTTGAGTATGCCCATTGGAATTCGGGAAAACCATAGTTTTGTCTGAAATTTGTCCTACGGGGATAGTCTTAAGTAGGGATGAGCATTTGGTATCTGATACCGTCCCGATCCTGTAACAATTCCAATCCCGAAAAAACCGTACCGAATTTTTCGGTACCCGAATCGGTATCCACCTTTTGGCATTTTCGGTATCGGGATTTCGGGATCAGGACGGGTTCGGTACGGTACCGTTAAAATACCGAATTTTACCTTCAAATACCGATACCGTACCGAACATTTTCGGTATCGGTATCCAGTTTTCATGAAATGCGGGATCGGGATTTTCGGGATCGGTATTTAATACATGGTTCTGGATATGAAACCGCTTCTGGGTATGATCGGGTATTGGAAAATTGGGTACTGAAATTAAACCTAGGTTATTCTAACATATTTACAATGTAAACAAATAGTTAAAATCAATAAATGAAACAAGTTTATTCTTTAATTAAAGTATGGAAATAAAATAATTACCTTTCTATAAACATTAACTAAAGCTAATAATTAATACAATACGATCAATATGTTATAGATGTATAACAAACATCGTGACTACTAAGTAATTTTTTTTAATAAAATAGCGTACGAGCAATGTTTTGAAAACCGGTTCAAACCGGCCAGTTGAACCATCCGGTAAAACCGGTTATTCCGCCCGATACACCCGGTTAAATCGTCTGATACACCCGGTTAAATGGTTTTTGAACCAAATCCAGTACGGTATAAAAACCGGATTTTAAAACATTGCGTACGAGCATAACATAATGCATGATCAAGTAACCATTGCTAAGAGTTGTTTATTTTAAGTCAATGTTTTCATAACAAGAATCACCAACCATCTTGTGGGATTGGTTTCAAAAACCAAATGGCGTTATAAATAATTATATATAACTAATTTCAAATATGAAGACTGAAATAATCAATAACTGTAGTATGATTTTTTTAACGATAAATTTGAATCACTGACGTCTAACGGATCACTGGAGTATTATTGTGCCACCAGCGGAACCCCCGATCATATCCATCTCCAGTAGACAATAATGCTTACACACCAATTCAGAAGAGAAAACCCAATAAATATGAGAAAAACCAACTTGTGAGAATCGAACCCAAGACCTAATGGTCCCTAAGCGTTACCCACCCCAAGATACCACTAAGTTAAAATGCCATGGGCTATAGTACGAATTAGTAAATCATCAGTATACGAGGCTACAAAAGGAAAAACTTGAAAATTGCTGCTACCACCTAGTTTGGCTTGCTTGACAATTAAATTGAGGCAATTCAAAAGGACCCAACTGAATCGGTTGTGTAGCCAGGTTCCAGTTTTGTCGGGGTCTAAGAACATTGGTTATAACTACCATGGTTGTAGAAATAGCTAGTCGGCCGATGGGGTGGGGACTAGCGATTAATCGGAACTAACCGGGGATTAATAGGATATAATCGCGATTAATAGTAATTAATCGGTGATTAATCGAGGATTAATCGACGCCTACTCGGGATTTTTACAACCAACTACTCCTGGCAAATGGGGGTCGGTGTCGGTCAAAATAGGTTCGGGACGAAACAAGTTCGAAATGCCTGTTTATAAAAAGTATTATTTTGGTTCGAGTCAAAGGCGTGCGCTAAAATTAGCTAAGATTGAAGCGAACCAATTTAGAAAAGCATGAAAACATTTTCACCAGCTATATTTATTTTAGAGCAGCTAGGGGCGACGGGAATTGGCGATGATGTAGGCAACAGCGACGACAGGGGTAGTGGTGGTGACCGTGCCTGTGTGGCGACGAGGACGGTGGTGTTGGAAGTGGTGTCAGAAAAGGTGTAGTTGGAGACAACCGTGGTTATGATGGTGTGGCGTCAACAATGGTTGTGGTAGCTACGATGCCTGCGTTGGTGGCGGCCATGACGGTGGTTGCACGGCACTCGATGACCATGGTAGTGTCGGTGCGCAAGGGCGGACCTATCCACAATGGTGGGTGGGCGGCCGCACCCCATGAAAAAAAAAGTTTTTAGTGCTAATTTCTGTCGAAAATCCCAACCGCACCCGTTGGAATTTTTCAACCGCACCCCATGAAAATTTGCAACCGCCCCCCTTAGAAAAAAATATTATGAATTTATAAAAAAAAAAAAAAACACTGATTATTAGGAATATATACGTATATAACACAACTTATATAAGTATTTTTTAACCACTTATTTATTTTACATAACCCAACTACCCAAGCCCAAAGATTGTGAACTAAATAAAATAACCCAAACCAATCCACCCATGACCCATTCAAATTCCAAATCCCACTTCAAAAAAGACGCCCAACGACTCCAGTCTATAGCGACTCATGAGTGGACGAGTTTTTTGGCCGGAATATTCAAAATTTCGGCTGTTCTGAACATTATTACACCAGAATTCCGACTTAGAACGAGTAGCATTTCTTTATTGATTGTTTTTTGTTGTTTTATGCGGTGCTTATGAGAAACTATAAATGTATAAGAGTTTGATCTTTTTATGTTTTTTGATGTTTTTTTAGTTGTTCTAAACTTTTAGTTAATGATTTTGTTGTTTTATTTTAAGGTTTGTTTGTTTAAATGATTACTAATCAACATTTAAAACTAGGGCATAAATGTTCAAAAATCATGGACATTGGTATTGGTTGAATATAATTGTTTATTTTGTGTAAGTGTTTAGTGTTGTTTTATTAACTTATGGAACGATTTATATGTGATAAGAACCAAGAGTATGGAAGTTGTGACACAATTTCTCAAGAGGGAAAATGGTTGAACCACTTTTTTTCATCGGATTCTTCTAACTAAAGACCAAACTATGTTTTAGATAAAAAATTTTATTCTTTTATTTAATTATTACTATCTATAGAAGTAGGGATGGTTTGAACTTTGATTTTTTTTTGTTACTTTACTTACTTATGATGTGTTTACGGTTTTACTTCAAAATTTTGTCTGTTAATGTGGTAGGAAGTTAGGAAATAGGGTTTGGTTGTTTGAAAATTGAAATTGACCCAACCCGACCTGATCTGATCCGACCCGCTCTGAAGCTTCGTTTGTTTATGTTTACTTGTTTTACATGACCCGACCCGCTATGAACCAATTTTTTTTATAAAATCTTTAAAAAAATTTCGCACCTTCAGAAAAAAAATTACTAGGTCCGTCACTGTTGATACGACAATTATTAAGTGATGACGGCGACGGCCAATAGACAATAGCAACATACAATAGTCGTGGGTGACCCATTTTGGTGACCCATTGTTTAACGGCCCCTGAAAAATTAAAATAACGGCCCCTAAATAATTAAAATAAACCCAAATGAATCTGAAGATTATACTATTTTTACACAAAACAATCATTTATTGAAGGTTAAATCACGATTACCAGTTGACTTAATTTTAATGAACAAAAATATATTTAACTAGTATTAAGCACCCCCGCGTTGCGGCAGGGGGCGAACACTAATGCAACATTATTGCTAGCGACCACCAACACTGAAGTTGTGGTGTGTTAATGCGAAGAAATTATATCGAAACGTAAAACATATAAAAGAATAACTAAGTTGATTTAGGACCCGTGCGTTACGATGAACCTGTCAAACGGAAAAAATAGAGAACGTAAAAAGGTTTAACCACACACGCACGTTGCACCATTTTAACTTGTAAAATTAGAACAGGACGTAAAACGAAAATTTTGCGAAAAATGAAAAGTATAGGTGACCAAATTGAAGGTAAAAAAATTGTAAAGTTAAATCGCAAAAGATGAAAAGTTTGGAGTTAAAATAAAAAGATCAAATAGTTTTGGGTTAAAAGTAAATAATTAAATAGTTTTAGGTTATAAAATAAAAAAAAATCAAATTATTTTTAGAACATACTCAAAGCATAATTTACAACACCTTATGGCTAAATGTGTTGCAAAATATAGTTTTGGTTAATTCACTGAAAGAAAACACCTCTAAATACACGATTTCTTATGAAATAAAAGACATATCATATATCGTAAACATAAATCTCTAAATACACGATTTCTTATGAAATAAAAGATATATCATATGTGACGTATTATTGGCACACCTTGGGGATTAAATCGACACCCTCAATACGCATCGTATAGGCCTATACGATGCGTACTGAGCTGGGTTCAAACTTCCATGTCTGCCAAAGGCTGACAATGTCTCTTACCAAAAAGTAATACGCATCGTATAGGGCTATAAAATAAATTGAAGGTGTCGATTTAATTTTTTAATTTTTGTAAGGTAGCTTTCTGTCACGCGGTAGCTTTCCATCACGCGAACGTAGAAGCGACACTTTGGACATTGTCGGTCTTCAAACATCTAGGAAACATTATTTGAAAATACCCCTGAATTTATCGAAGCTGTAGAATGAGATCCTCCGCTGTTGGGTTATCATCTTTCAACCCCATTTATCACGAAAGTACTAAACAACCGAGATAACAGCTCCGGTTTCATCAGCTGCATTTGGAACAGGAGAGTTGAAAAAAGTGCAATTGGAAATGATCTTGGAACAGCATACTCTTGTTATCATCTGACACATAATAAAAGCGCTTCTCTAGACAATCTGGGATTATGTTCCGCAAATTGGGAACCACATATTTGCTTCAAGATTTACGTGTAATGTCTAAGTTTGATCACATTTGACTTCATCTGCGGCAGTCCAATGACTTTCTTCCCACGTGTCTTCACCGTGATCTTCATATTATTGGTTCAATACCAACTAATCTTTAGTAGTGTTTGTTTGAGAACCTGATTCAGATACACAACGGTTCTCTAATTCCAGATCAGCAAGCAAATACACAATGGTTCTCCAATTCCAGATCAGTAATGTAAGGAGAAGCGTTGAGATAACGGACATCCATCAAGCTCACAAAGAAAACTTGTGTTTCCCAAAGTCACAAACGATTGCGGTTTGTATTTCCCATAGCCACCGTTTCCGTAGTAAAAAAAACGGTTGCGGTTTGTACATTCAATCTTCATTGCTTTATTAAAATTAACAAGGCGGTCTCTTTGCACCGTGATCTTCATATTCTTGGTTCAATACAAACTCATCTTTAGTAGTGTTTGTTTGAGAACCTGATTTAGATACATAAATCTTGAAGCAAATATGTGGTTCCCAATTGGTTACAGAAACCACTAGCAGAAGAACCCGACACGTCTTCATGTTACGGAGAATGTTCTCGAAATTGAAGGAAAAGGAAAAATGGTTGCTGAAGTTTCGTCTTCTATGATAATTCGAAACATTCCGAATAACTACACAAAGATTTGTTGCGTACTGATTATTGAAAAGATTTGTTGAAATCGAAGAAAAGAGTAAAAAAGATGAATTGAGGCGTGCATTGTTTAAATCTGAATCAGTTGGTATGTGTTCATATCAACGTTGTTTATCACCCTATGTGAGCATTGGAAGCCCGACAAACAGTCTTGCAATTATATCGTGTTAAGATGTTTCAGTCTGCACACATTCTCACTCAACGAATGTTAGGTTTCTGTTTGTTTATGCTCCAACTCTGTAGTAAAAAACGGTTGCGGTTTGCACATTAAATCTTCATTGCTTCATTAAAATTAACAATGCGGTCTCAATTGATAGCTTCCGTTTAATTACATTCATACGACACATGATAAAATCGCTTCTTTAGACAATCTAGGATTATTTTCTAACTAAACCCTTGAATTCCAATGCTTCTCTAAAAATATTTGTTTCTTTTGATAGTGTTTCCCATAGTCACAAACGATTGCGGTTTGTATTTCGCATAGCCACCATTTCTGTAGTAAAAAACGGTTGCGGTTTGCACATTCAATCTTCATTGCTTCATTAAAATTAACAAGGCGGTCTCGGTTGCATATTTAGAGAGACCTTTAAGTACGGATCCTACAGCTGCATTTGGAACAAGAAGTCCAACAATCCGTTCATTATTTGTTGTTGTCTAAACAATATGAATGCACGCAACGAATTTGACAACTGTGACAACTTATTAAAAGTATAAATCACCTCCAATCCTTTCCTGGTCAAATCACACACTATAAAGTTTAAACTTATCATGTGTTGTAGTTTGGAAAGATGACCGAATAGAGATCTGAATAACAAACTGTGGAGAACTTGTTAGCATTATCCTTCAACATAAGCTAAAATACTCTAAAATACGCTAAAATACGATAAAATACGTTAAAATACGATAAAATACATGAAAATATGCTAAAATAAGCTGCAGTATGTTAATATATGTCATATTACGAAAAAAATACATGAAAATACGTTAAAATACGCTGAAATACGTAAAAATACCCTAAAATAGGTTACAATAAGCTAAAATACGTTAGAATACGCTCAAATATATCAAAAATACTATTAAATACGCAACAATATGTTAGAATACATCAAAATACGCAAAAATACGTCAAAATACGCGACTAACGATATTTCTATACACGTATACATATAACACGACACTATGGAGTACGAGTGGATTTCAAACAAAACTGTACGTAATCATAGAATACGATATTCGCACACAACCGAACGGCACCGAAACGACTTATGTTGAAGGTATACGTCATAAAAAGACAAAATATGCGAAAGTTCGTGTCGCAGCCCCCGTCCCCTAACAACCCGGGAACGGGCAGCCGCGACCTGTTTCGGTGGTATCGGTGTTTATCATTTTGGCAGCGGAAATTACATCAGGACCGTAGTTAGGAAATATTTTATCAGAGTAAAATACCATGCTTTTATAATATTAAACACATGGGAAATTCCCAAGTTTCAAGTACACACATTTTCATAGGGATAAACCCTATTTTATTTAAATAAAACATCTCTTTATTTAGGTAACTTTTATTGCCACTTTTCCAAGCCTTCAGTACTATCCAGCTGGCTTCTATTTGGCTTTCACATTTTGTTACCTGAAACGCGTTTAAAAACATTTTTTCAGTGGGAAATACTGGTGAGTGAATCCCAGTTTAATCAAAACAGGTTTTATCAGTCTACAGCATTGAGGGCGGTCGCGCAATTACATTTGTTTCCATCTACTTTAATTACCACCCACGATACTGTCAACCCGACTTGTGATCATGTTACTACTCACAATGTAGTAACAAATTTTGTATACAAAACCCCAACATACCGACGATAATTGTAGACTACAAATACTCAATCACTATTTAATACATTATAAATTAATTGAGGTTTTGTAAAAACAGTTTGCAAAAAGGAGGATTACTCACAAAAAAGGTTTACACAAAAAAAGGATTACTCACATTGTTGTCTTAGGGTTTTCCTTAAGGATTTCCTAGAGATTATCTATTAATTACACAAATGCACATGCGTTAGTATAATAACCCAATATTTACATTAGTAATACCCTCCCCGAGACGGCATTCCAACGACTACGTCGGGCAGAACCTCGACAGCCGTTACGGAACCCTGGATCAATCGAGCAGCGTATCTAATACGTAACCGGGGGTTATAATACTTACAACAAGGTAGACCTTCGTTATTTAGGGGGTATTATGCCCGAAAATTACTTAATCTATGCAGAAATTCGAGAGAGAAAGTGTGAGATGAACGAATTGGACTGAAGGCCTCTCGACTCAATTTATATGGCTGATTTCGGACTTCCTCGCGGCCCGCGTAAGCCGAAGAATAGTCCTTCGCGGCCCGCGACGTAGGCTGGGTAGGCCATAGCCTAGCCCAGTCACTGATCTAGCTTCGACACGCGTTTGACACGTGGCATCACCGGGATGCGCCCTGAAGACGAGCTGTCGCGCCCCGCGTAAGATCCCTAAGGGGTCTTCGCGGCCTGCGAGCGACACTATTTTCTTTTTTTTATTTAATTTTTAATTATATAGGGTATTTTGGGCTCGGTTCTCGCATACGGGGTGCATTTTAAGACATATAGGTACATTTTAAATATAGTAGGGTGTCGAAAAATATTTTTTGGAGGGTTGTTATATCCTCCCCACCTTGTTTTTGAACTCTTCCTCGAGGTCTACTAAAATAGGTGTGGATATTTCCTTTGCATTTCTGATTCAAGCTCCCAAGTGTATTCTGGTCCTCTCCTGGAATCCCATTTTACCTTGACTAGAACTAATCTCTTATGCTTGAGATTCTTGACTTTCCTATCTTCAATTTGTAGAGGCTTCTCTACAAATTTTAACTGCTCATTTACCTCTATATCCTTAAGAGGTACTACCAGTGATTCATCAGCTAAACATTTCTTGAGATTAGATACATGAAATACATCATGTATTCCTGCCATTTCCTCTGGCAGTTGTAGCTGATAGGCTACATAACCTATTCTTCTAATAATTGCAAAAGGTCCAACATACCCGGGGCTTAGCTTTCCTCTTTTGATGAAACTTACCACTCATTTCCAAGGAGAGACTTTCAATAATACTTTGTCTACTACCTGAAATTCCAATGGCTTTCGTCTGTTATCTGCATAGCTCTTTTTTCGATCACGTGCTGCTTTCAGTCGTTCCTTGACTTGAATGATTTTGTCTGTTGTTTCTTGTACTATCTCGGGTCCGGATAGTTGCTTTTCTCCAATTTCTGCCCAACAGACTGGGGTTCAGCACTTTCGTCCATAAAGTGCTTCGAATGGTGCAGCGTTGATACTTGTGTGATAACTTTTATTATACGAAAATTCTATTAATGGTATGTGGTCGTCCCAATTACCTCCGAAATCAATTGCACAAGCTCTAAGCATGTCCTCCATTGTCTGAATGGTACTTTCACTTTGTCCGTTCGTTTGAGGATGATAAGCTGTGCTTAGATTTAACTTGGTTCCCATTGCTTTTTGGAAACTTGTCCAAAAATGAGAGGTAAAATGGCTATCTCTATCAGAAACAATTGATAAAGGAATTCCATGTAATGAAACTGTTTTATTTACATACAATTTAGCTAATTGTTCCATACTGAAAGTTTCCTTCATTGATAGGAAATGAGCTGACTTAGTTAGCCTGTCTACAATCACCCAGATTGTATCATTACCTTTTCTTATTTTGGGTAATTTAGTAACAAAATCCATTGTTATCAATTCTCATTTCCAAACTGGCATTTCTAACTGTTGCAACAAACCCGAGGGTTTCTGATGTTCAGCTTTAACTTGTGAACATGTTAGACATATTGCAACATATGCTGCTATATCCTTTTTCAGTCCTATCCACCAGAAATTCTTTCTTAAGTCCTGATACATCTTATCACTTCCAGGATGCATCGTATACTTAGATTTATGGGTTTCTTCTAATATACGGTGGCGTAGGTTTCCTAATTTAGGTATCCACATTCTTTTCTTATGGAATCTCCAAATTCCATCTGTTCCTTGTTCTAGTTCCTTAATCATTCCTTTTAATTTCTCAGTATCATTCTTGATCACTGATTCTTGTGCTTTTCTAATCTGTTCATTTAAATCTACTTGCAGATTTAGTTTAAGTTAACGTACTCTTTTTGGTTTTTCATGATATTTTCGACTTAAAGCATCAGCTACTATATTTGCCTTTCTTGCATGGTACTGGATATTGCAGTCATAATCACCAAGTATTTCCATCAATCGTCTTTGTCTCATATTCAATTCCTTTTGCCCGAAAACATACTTTAAACTCTTATGATCAGTGAAAATGGTAAACTTACTACCGTAAAGGTAATGTCTCCAAATTTTAAGGGAAAAAATTATAGCTCCTAATTCTAAATCATGGGTTGAATAATTTCTTCATGATTCTTTAGTTGTCTAGAGGCGTAGGCTATAACCTTTTGACGTTGCATCAATACACATCCATAACCTAACTTAGAAGCGTCACAATAGACTATAAAGTCTTCAGTTCCTTCAGGTAACGCTAGTATGAGTGCGTTGGTTAGTCTTTGCTTAAGAATTCTAAAAGCTTCTTCTTGTTTTGGTCCTCATTCAAATTTAACAGATTTACAGGTTAGCTTAGTTAAGGGAATGGCTATTCTAGAAAAATCTCGAATAAATCTTCTATAATACCCGACCAATCCTAAGAAACTTCTAACCTTGGTTGGTGACTCAGGGGTTTTCCATTTAGTAATCGCCTCGATTTTTGTGGGATCCACATGAATTCCTTCATGATTGACTAAATGCCCAAGAAACTATACCTGTTCTAACCAAAATTCACATTTCAAGAATTTGTATAAAGTTTTTCTTTTCTCAATAAATTTAGAAGTGCGTGCAAATGCTTTGCATGTTCCTCTTTGCTTTTAGAGTAAATGAGAAGATCATCTATAAAGACAATTATGAATTTATCCAAATATGGATTACATATTCGGTTCATCATGTCCATAAATGCAGTTGGGGCATTGGTTAGACCAAATGGCATGACAGTAAATTCATAATGGCCATATCTTGTTCTAAAAGCGGTCTTAGGAATGTCCTATTCCTGTACCTTTAATTGATGATATCCTGAACGTAAGTTGATTTTAGAGAAAAATCGAGCTCCTTGCAGCTGGTCTAACAGATCATCGATTCTTGGTAATGGGTACCGATTTTTTATCGTGACTTTGTTCAATTCACGATAATCAATGCACATTCGCATTGACCCGTCTTTCTTTTTAACAAATAAAATCGGTGTTCCCCATGGCGATGAGCTTGGTTGTATGAATCCTTTCTCCAACAATTCCTCTAATTGTTTCTTCAGTTCCTGCATTTCTGCGGGTGCTAAACGGTAAGGTGCTTTGGCAATTGGTGGTGTTCCTGGTAGCAGGTGGATTCTGAATTCAACTTCTCTATCTGGAGGTTGCCGTGGAAATTCTTCTGGAAACACGTCTGGAAACTGGGATACTACTGGAATATCTTTCAATTCTTCTCCTTTAGTGTTAATGATTATAGAAATCAAATACACTAATGATCCTTTCCTAGCATAACTTGTTATTTTCATCACAGAGATGAATTTTGTGGATATAGAGGGCTTATCTCCTTTAATTGTGATCTTTTCACCCCTTGGTGAATTTACTAGGATTGACTTTTGATCACATAGAATACTGGCTTTATTGGCTATTAACCAATCCATTCCTAATACAACATCAAATCCTGCCAGATTCATTGGGTAAAGGTTTGTAATAAATTTTTGATCTAAAAATTCTATTCTTGCTCCCTGCAAGATTTCTGAAATCTTAATGGTTTCTCCATTTGATGTCTCTACTAGACATTCTTGTGGGAGTTTAGTTAATGGTCGATTGAGAAGTTTGCAAAATGAAGTATTAATAAAAATTTGGTTTGCACCAGAGTCAAATAATACTTTAGCAAAAACATCATTAACTAAAAACGTACCGGCGATCACATCCGGGATCATCTTTGCTTCTTCTGCAGTCAGAACAAATGCTTTTGTATTTTTAGTAGTCTTGTTGTTCATGGCTGGAGCTAGTTTCGGACAATTTGGCTTGATGTGACCTTTTTCTCCACAGTTGAAGCACATTCCATTATTAGGTTTCTTACTACAATCTTCTTCCTTGTGTCCTGGTATCTCGCAGAAATTGCAGTAAGTGGAGCATTTTCCTGAATGTTTCTTCTTGCAAGCCTTGCAGTAAGGTGTAGAGGTAGAACCTACATTTTTTCCACGGTTGGAATTTCCATAACAAAATTCTTGGGTAAGCCTTTGAGCTAGGTTTCTCCTCTGGTCCTCTTCACGTGTACGCACTAATTCATCAGTCAAGGTGTTTGCTAGTTCTACGGCTTCTTCTATAGTTTGAAATCTAGCTGCCTTGACTACATGCCTTATCTCACTGATTAATCCCCATATGTAGCGGGAGATTAATACCGGTTCGGGTGATGCAAGGGTTGGCACTATTCTAGCATATTCGAAGAATAAAGTAGTGTATCCCTTACTATCCACTCCAGACATTCTAAGGTTTAAGAACTTGTTTGCAATCTGTTCTTTTTCATTGGGATGACAAAATTTTCTTTCTACCATATTTTTAAATTCCTCCCATTCCATATTGTAAATCCTGTCACGTCCCCTAGACTGGAGGATAGCGTTCCACCATTCTAAGGCTGAGTTTTTAAATAGATTGGAGGCAAACATTATCTTATCTTCTTCTGCGCACTTGCTTATTTTCAAGACTGCCTCAGTCTTTTCTATCCAGCGTAAAGCTGCAATGGCCCCTTCATTGCCCGAGAATTCTATTGGTTTACAAGACCAGAATTCTTTGTAAGAACAACCATAAGACATGGTTCTTCTTCTTTTGGGAATGTGCACTTGAAGTATGGGTCCATTGTGCACGCTGTGACTAGGTTCTGTATGGGTTCGTTTACTTCCATTACCACTTTTATCATTATTTTCTGCATCCCTAACATTTTGGATAATAGCTGGCATGGCATCTCTAATTCCTTGAGTTACAAGGTGTCGAATTTCACTATTATTCATTTGATTTTCGTTATTCTGGTTTTCTGGATTTGCTGCGTCGGCCATCTGGATTTTAAACAATTACCAAGTATTAATATCACAGGACAATATCTAATTCAAACAATCACACGGCAAGCATGTTGATCAAAATTGTCGAGCATTGCGACTTACTCTATTTTATAGTATGCATCTATATTTATTACAAATACAACTGGAAATAAAATAAAATACAATACTAATATGCATCACTAACCACTAGAGGGTCTATACTACAACATATATCTTATCATTTTTTTTCAAACATACACACATATTATATATATATATATATATATATATATATTTATATTATTATTATTATTATTAATGGTAGGGGTTCATCCAAAATTTTATATTACGCTCGTCGTATTTCCAGACGAGCCGTTCCCCTATTTGTCTCATCCTTTCGCTCTCTTCTAAAATCTCCTCACCAAAGGTTCGGAGTTCGTGCACATTTTCTGTGCTCTTTGGGGGGTGCAGGTTCTGGTACTGGATCTGGGTACTCTGGCATGGGTTCTTCATGAGGATATGGATTCTCTAGGATTTCCCTAATGTATTCATCATTATCGTAATAGGGATCTAGAGGGTCTAGACCTGGGTAAGTTGCTAGGTTTGGCATGGGTTCTTCTTATATTGGATAGCGTTGCTGATAATCCCTATGGTCGTCAAACCATGGGTCGTAGTCTGGGTCTAAGGGATTGGGTGCTGGTACTCTAGGTATCTTAGTTGGGTCAAAAGCTGGTGCTGGGATTTGGTTTTCTGAGTTGACTTCAATCTCCATTGGTTGTGTGGGAAACAAGGGTAATGGTTGGGGTGCTATAAGTTGCTCCAAATTAGGGTCTGCAGCTGTAGTTGCTAGAATATGAAAGTTTGCTAGACTCCTATTGAATATATCTTGAGTGTGAGCATCTGTTTCTCTCTTAGCGGCTGCTAAAACTTGCTGTTGTTGTAACTTTTTCATCCACTTCCTACGTTCATGCGCACCTACGCTGAACCATCCTCTCTTTTTAGGAGGGAATGGTTCTTCAGATTGAGCCTTGAACACGAATATCCCGTCTTCATTGTCAGCTGAATATCCTAAGAGGGTAGGCTGTGAAGAGGTATCTTTGTTTTGAGGTGAGCTGGACAACTGACGATAGGCGTCGGAGGGTCCTTGATCGCTCATACTGTAAACTAACAAATAGTCAAATAACACATAACAATAATATACAGATATGCATGTTGTTCTATGAATAATTTCCTAATATTTTGAATAATATCTTGGTGTCAGCGAAACACTTATGTGGCTGAATCAGTGGCTTAGCTCTGATACCACCTTCTGTCGCAGCCCCCGTCCCCTAACAACCCGAGAACGGGCGGCCGCGGCCTGTTTCGTTTGTATCGGTGTTTATCATTTTGGCAGCGGAAATTAAATCAGGACCGTAGTTAGGAAATATTTTATCAGAGTAAAATACCACGCTTTTATAATATTAAACACATGGGGAATTCTCAAGTTTCAAGTACACACATTTTCATAGGGATAAACCCTATTTTATTTAAATAAAACATATCTTTAATTTAGGTAACTTTTATTGCTACTTTTCCAAGCCTTCAGTGCTGTCCAGCTGGCTTCTATTTGGCTTTCACATTTTTTTTACCTGAAACAAGTTTAAAAACATTTTGTTAGTGGGAAATACTGGTGAGTGAATCCCAGTTTAATCAAAACAGGTTTTATCAGTCTACAGCATTGAGGGCGGTCGCGCAATTACATTTGTTTCCATCTACTTTAATTACCACCCACGGTACTGTCAACCCGACTTGTGGTCATGTTACTACCCACAATGTAGTAACAAATTTTGTATACAAAACCCCAACATACCGACGATAATTGTAGAATACAAATACTCAATCACTTTTTAATATATTATAAATTAATTGAGGTTTTGTAAAAACAGTTTGCAAAAAGAAGGATTACTCACAAAAAGGTTTACACAAAAAGAGGATTACTCACATTGCTGTCATAGGGTTTTCCTTAAGGATCTCCTGGAGATTATCTATTAATTACACAAATGCACACGCGTTAGTATAATAACCCAATATTTACATTAGTAATACCCTCCCCGAGACGACATTCCAACGACTACATCGGGCAGAATCTCGACAGCCATTACGGAACCCTGGTTCAATCGGGCAGCATATCTAATACGTAACCGGGGGTTATAATACTTACAACGAGGCAGAACTTCGTTATTTAGGGGGGTATTATGCCCAAAAATTTCTTAATCTATGTAGAAATTCGAGAGAGAAAGTGTGAGATGAACGAATTGGACTAAAGGCTTCTCGACTCAATTTATAGGGCTGATTTCGGACTTCCTCGCGGCCCGCGTAAGCCAAAGGATAGTCCTTCACGGCACGCGACGTAGGCTGGGTAGGCCCTAGCCTGGCCCAGTCACTGATCTAGCTTCGACACGCGTTTGACACGTGGCATCACTGGGATGCGCTTTGAAGACGAGCTGTTGCGCCCCGCGTAAGATCCCTAAGGAGTCTTCGCGGCCCTCGAGAGACACTATTTTCTTGTTTTTATTTAATTTTTAATTATATAGGGTATTTTGGGCTCGGTTCTCACATACGGGATGCATTTTAAGACATACATGGACATTTTAAATATAGTAGGGTGTCGAAAAATATTTTTTTGGAGGGTTGTTATAGTTCGGCACAAAACGACACGTATACGCGTCGAACCGAGTGAAACACGATAAAAATAAATTTGAAATAATGCCATATACGATCGTATATGCCTATGTCGTATCGTATATCGGCTTAATACGCATCGTATAGGCCTATACGATGCGTATTACACTTTGAATTTTCTCAAAAATACCCTTGAATTTATCAGAAAAACAGGGGTATTTCAGTAAGTTCATCGATTAATACGCATCGTATAGGCCTATACGATGCGTATTAAACTATAAATTTCTAAAAAAATGTGTTTCAAATCAAGGGTTCCATCATTACAACCACTTGTTTTCAACGGGGATGTAATGCAATGATTTCTCTCAATTGAATAGACAGACTGTAACGCCCTGCGTTTTCATACTTTCCATATTTGGAAACCATTGCTTGAAACTCTATTATTGGAAGTCTTGTATTATTGTAATCATTATTTCATGGTAATCGCTGTAAATTCCGAGACTTGATTCATAAATAAAACTCGTATTTCTATAAATTTGTGTTATACATGCTTCATCATATTTATACGTTTGATTTTGTGAAACAATTGATTCATATTCGTAATTCTTGGAAACTATGTGTTAAACTTGCAAATAAGGGAAACTTATGCATAATACATCTTTTGAGCAAATATGATACTTAAATACGACCTTCATACGCTTAATTATACTTGGTTTATGTTCTCTATACTTGTTTTGCCCTTATACTATTCTTATATGTCGAAAACAACCCCTAAAACACATTAAAACCCTAAAATACAAACTAGAGAGGCCTAAAGTGTAATAAAGCAAAACTTGTCTAGAGGTGAGTCACAGGCCGCGAAGAACCCCCCCCCCCCCACAGGACTTACGCTGGCAGTGAGCCACTCCCCATATCAGAATCCCATTTTCAGCTCGCGAATTTAAGCGGGATTTTGGGTTTAACTTGAGTTTGAACGAGTTTTGGACATTAATTACTCAACTAACACAACCCTAAACCCTTCCCTATATAAACCCAAGTGCCTCCAAGCCATTTTTACTTTACAAACACCTTCACAACTCTCTAAAATCAGTCACAAAGTTGTTGCAAATACAAGTTTGAGCAGATTCTTGAAGCTGCACTAAAGTGAGCATAACTCACTCAATTCTTGTCCGATTCACTCCATTCTTTTTTCTATGTGCTTGGATTAACCTTAGTTTCGATTCCATGGGTTTTTCACAGAAAAGCAGTCCCTAGAACGTTGCCAAAAGGGTTCCAAAGTTCATTGTTTGTTTATGTTTTGATTCAGTCTTTACTAAACTTGTTTAAACTTGAGGAAACTCATCTCAAACCTATGTCCTTATGCTTATAACCACTTCTATGGTTTGTTAGGCTTAAAAACAAGGTTGAGACATTCAAAATCAGAGGTATAAACCTCACAAACTTTCTGTTTTGTTCAAGGGTTTAACCCACAAGTGATGTTCAAGCTCAAAGCTTGATGAATGTGTGATTTAGGATTTACTTGGGTTATCCTACATGAAATCCACACTTTGCTTGATGATTTCTCATAGATTAGTGGTTCTTGTTATTGTATTACTTGTAAGTTCATGACCCTCCTTTAATGTTCATAACATCAAGTGTAGTGGTGAACACTTAGAGGTGCCTAAATGGAAGATTTTTCTTCCTACCTCCTACATGATTTCTATGATACTTAAGAGGTTCCTAAATGGAGGATTTATCCTCCTACCTCATGCTTGAACTATTGGACTTATTGATATATTACATAACTTATATAATACATATATAAACTATCGTCAAAGTACTAGATTACATCATCTAAGACCTAATAACTTGTTGTGATTCTAATGGGTATTCTACCCATTAAAACATTCTAACCCTTGGGGTTCATAGTGTCAAACAAGTATTAGATGATTAGATGATTACTTTTCATATGTTTATTTTCAGGCCCACAAACTCCAATTCCATAGACAACATGTAGACACCTCCTAAACTCCAAATCGAACACATTCAACTTGCTAGTCTCAACAAATTCGTCACATTGGATAATCGGAAGAATTAGCAATATTGTGAGTATACTTGACCCATTTTACCGTTTTCAAACTTTTGGGTGTAACATGTTTTTATATACAAAACACACTTAGTATACATATTCTTATGCAACTACATAATAAACAATCCAATACATGCTTACTATTTGTTATGCTTGATTCGTGTTTTCTGGGTGATTCTTATGTGATGAACTTGTCATTAGCTTCGTACAAGCCTCCACTTAATATGTATAGCGCTATAGGAGTAACGCACCACCCATGAACGAGAGGTTATGTTAGGTTTATTCATTCATACTTGCGTAAACAGAGGGTTGACTTGTAAATCGCATGCCAGTTTAATACGTTAATCTTGATAACTAGGTTTGCCATGTGGATTGTTCCTTATCTATACTACTTTATAAAGCATATAGGAAGGACTTCTTAATGTCCACAAAAATTTCCTTAAAACACCCCTAAAGCATGCTGTACAAGTATTTTAAGCATCAGAAAACATCACTTTCCACTTATACCCTTTACAACCCTTTAAAGCTTCTTGTACAACCATTTAAGCACAAGAAAACACACATCACATATACAACCCTTCACACGGATCATTACTTCACACGGATCATGATCCCCACCGTCCATTGCTTTACACGGATCATGATCTCCACCGTCGCTTTTGAAAAGAAAACTGTCCTGCAAAGCCTGCGAGTGCCTGCTATACCCACCTTTCAGTCCACAAACTCATTTCTCTCTCTCTCTCTCTCATCTCCATTTTCTCTGGTTTCATAATCTTCGTTTGATTTTCCTTTAATTTAGGGTGGATTTCTGATAAAATTAATGCATATGATGGTTTATTTTCGTATGATTTAGGGTGGATTGCTGATGGTTTGGTGGGGTTATTGATGTCGAATGTGCCTCTAGGGTTTGGATTTGCTATGAAATAGAACCAGGATTGTAGAAAGATGGATTTGAATGAGCTTATTGTTATTAAGCAAGCGGTAATGGAGGATCTTTAAGGAATCATGGGAGTTTTCATCTCGGTACCAGGTAAGTAAATAATACGATTTTTCTTTATCTATGGTTAGAAGCATTATACAAGAGTCAAATCGCTGAACAAATTCGTGTATCAAGGTATTAGTGATCTTTTTTGTTTCTCTCTTCCTAATATTTTTATAAATTTGTCATAATTTTGTTTATATGATTTTTCATTTGAACTATCAAGGTACTGGTGCGTTATGTATGTATTTTCCTCCTCTGCATCACGTTTTTAATTTGAGGCAACAAAAGTGAAGGAAGAAGAAAATCTGCAGAGATATTGAGATTGTTTTCTTACTTTCATCTCCTTTTTTGCGAGGCTGATTCTTTTCTCTATTTGGAGAACGATGACCACGATGTTGGCCAAAAACACACACACAAGGGACACAAAAATGGATCCATCACAGAAGAGTTCTGCGTTATCAGTAGTGCTTGCAGAAAAGTAAGTTTTTTTTACTCCCAAATATCCGGTTTCTTTTGGTTAATTTCGATTTGTTGTGTGTATTTTTTTTGAATCACCATTGTGGTAGTAGGTCATGAAATTCGTGCAGTGATTTGGGATTTTTTGATACGATCTAACTACTATTTTGGCTATTAATTATTTTGATGGTTGTTGACCCATTCATTCAGAGGGATAAGGCAAGGATGAATTAGTTGGTTGATGCGGCTTGTCTTTCTTTAGCTTCAAAAGTTGAAGAGATCTAAGCCCTTTTCTGTTGGTGAAAGGTGATTATATGCTTGCTTTTTGATGTTGTTAGCTAGGTTTAAAATAATATATATGTTTTGATTTATGATTTTTAATTGTTGCTGAGTGAGGGTAAATTGGTAAATTGGTAAATTGGAGATTTTGCAAGTGTTATGATTTTTGTTGTAAATCTGTGTGTATAATGTTAGTTGTTGGTGAAAGTTGGTTATATGCTTGATTTTTGATTTTGTTAGCTAGGTTATATGTTGTAAATTTTGGGTTATATTAACCCAACTGTATATGTGATTTCAGCACTCATAAACGACACTTTGCACTGAAAACACAAAGACATGGTGAAATATTTTCTTTGATGCATCATATTGTCATGGGAGATGATCCAGAAGTTAGTAAGGCAAGCCATCACCTGATATATTTCTTGCAGCTGCCAGAAGATTCGACGTAAATATATTTCCAAAATTGTTGTATTTTTTTTTTTTTTTTTTTTGTAAAAACGATGCTGAGGCGCTAGGCGCAAAAAACAGTGCTGAGGCGCAGAAAACAGAAGGTCTGTAGTTATGGTTCCGGATCCATGACTGGATAGCGCTTTTCATAAGACCGCATATGTGGTTGTGAAGTCACTGTTGTGGACACTGAAGGCTGGAACCCAACAATGCCTCTTGGGCTTCAGTATTCTGTCTGATCAGCTGGCCAAATTCGATGCTTAACAGGGCCCGGGTCTGGGTTATCTTGCTGCTTCTGAAGGCCCACTTTTGGGTGGTTACTTCACTGTTGTAGAACTTCAGGTGAGGCTTTATATTTTCGAAAATTTTCAGTAAGTGTTCTTAACCTTATTTATATTTATAATCTTAATGGGTTTGGGTTTAGTCTAAATGGGTCGGCCAACCTGGTGTTGACCCGTCTAACCTTTTTTTTATTTATAAACTTAAATTTTTTTCTTCAGGTTCTCGGTTTTGGGGAATACATAGAAGATGTTTATGCTGCATACGGACAACACAAACTCGAAACAATGGTACTTGTTTTCAAACCTAAGACGTATGCTATAAGTAAGATGTTGATCATAGGTAATCTATATTTCAACAAGCTTAGGGATTCTAATATTCAATACTTTGGTTCTGATATTCGTATTCCTATTTCCATTTCAGGTCATTCAGGCTTGTTCTAATCTTATTGATGACAAACGTATATTCCTTTCTGAAATAAAGGATGACCATCCTCTTGATTGTCTTGTGGAAAAGCTTAAAATTGTGCGGGTTCCGTTAGATGTAAGGACTGGCTGCATATTACATTCTTATGTATTGAATTTCACATGTTTAAATTTTTATTATATACCTGTTTCAGGTTAAGCATACTCTTGGGGAAGTCTTTGCCCAATGCGGAGAGGTCTCAAGGATTTATATTCCTAAAGATTACGAGTCTGGCAGTCTTAAAGGGTACGGTTTGTTTTATACTGAATCTGTTGTTTGGTGGTTGTGGTCGTGGTGGCAGAGACGGTCGTGGAGGACGTGGTGGTGCTAGAGGTTGTGGCCCTAGCAGTGGCGAACCAGAGACCAACTAAAACACTGTTCATAATAAACTTTGACCCGGTTCACACAAGGGTCCGTGATATCGAGAATCACTTCGAACCCTATGGAAATGTTCTCCATGTTCGCATCAGGCGCAACTTTGCGTTTGTGCAGTTTGAAACACAAGAAGCCACAAAAGCTCTCGGGTGTACACACATGAGGTTTGTAAACTTTGTATGTTTTGTTTTCTTACTATTTTAACATAAGCTCTCAAAGATGACTTACGTATTTTTTTATTTGGTTGCAGTAAAATATTGGATCGGGTAGTATCAGTGGAGTATGCTCTAAGGGACGACAGTGAGAGAGGGTCCCGCTTAATCAGCCCTAGAAGAGACTATGGTCGTCGACGTGATAGTCCTTCTCGGTCATCGAGTCCTTATAGGAGAAGCAGACCAAGTCCTGATTACGGGCGGGCTCGTAGCCCAGTGTATGATAGGTACAGTGGGCCATCCTATGACAGGCCAAAGAGCCCTGCTTATGGGAGATACCGCAGGTAACGTGTTTTATGTTATTGGAAGTTTTTTGACTGTTTGAATGAGGACTTTGCTATACAATTGCATGCTAAACATGTTTTTTTCTTTGTACAGTCGGTCACCTGTTCGAAGGACGATAAGTTGAGAGACTGGTTGATAGTTTTATGGCACACAGAAGAGCTGTTAGCACAGAAGGAGAACAATTTGCTGAAGATCGTAGCCCAGTGTATGATAGGTACAGTGGGCCATTCATGGAAGCTTCTGCTAAAGAAGCTCCTGGGTCATCACACTTATATTTCTGTTGCATGTTTATAAGTCTAGCTTAACAAAGTGTTTTTTTGGATCAAATGGGTAGAAGAAATAAGACCAGCCAAAAGAGAATCAAGTGTGGTTCAAAGGTTTCCCAAAGGGAATTTTTAATGCACAGTGTTATTGTAACATAGATGATTGTAGTCTATTTAGATGCCTTTGCATTGATTCTTTTTTTTTTCGGGTTTTGAACGGGTACCATGCTCATCCCTACAAGCAGAAAGTGGAAAGGCGGATGGTGAAAGACTATGCATCATTGGTGGCTCTGCTGGCGCTGCCTTGAAGTGAATTGGCACTACTGTCTCTTTGATATAGTTGTGTTTGTTGATCTGTACATGAGGCTGGCATTACAAGTTTATTAACAACATTGATTGCTTAGAATATGCACATGTTTTATTTTTAAAGAGATTGATTTTGATAAGATTTTAAACCTTGTCGAAACCAAAAACATATATTTGGTAATACATGGAACCAAGTACCATCTATTTAAATTTGTCAAAACTGTTATAGTACAAAACTTGTTAGTATTATAATGTATAATGCAATGGTGATTTCTAGATAAAGTTGGGTTAGCATAAAAGATTATTTAACTTGAAAAAAGATTGTGGTCTCAGGCTATATGAATATAGTCATACGTCCCTACTTAGAGATAAAGGTGGATCCACATAAAAGATTTTAATAAATTAATCGATTTTCTTAATGATATAAGAGATAATGGGCATCTTTAGTTGAATCTAACTAATTAATTATCTTAGACTATATGTATGTGTTACGTGAATGTAATTTATGAACAAAAAGACGCAGGACGTAGATAGTGGGTCTTTCACATTTCATATCCACTAAACATGTATTGTGGTAACGTAAACAGGTTACCAACGTACTATACAATATATCATGAGAGGATTAATAAAATAATAGAAAACGAGTACCGTGTTGTGAATTGTCGGCGATGCTGCATCGCACGGGTTTCAAATAATAACATATAATTCAAATAATAACATACAAAGAAGATAAAGATGTTTGAAAATTTATATACTTTTTCTCCCAATTTTGCCCCTCCTTCATTAGAATTTAGAAGTCCCATTCCCTTCTTTAATAAGAAGTTTTCGAGTTATCACTTTCACTATTGGTTTCTAATTGAATGCTCCCTTAACGTTATACATATAAACAATAGCAAACTTTTGTACAAATATTGACACTTTCTTGAACTAAATGTAGGAAAAATAGTATCGTTTGTTGCGTTCACTTTTGTATGATGGTGAAATCAAACTCCTCCAACCATGGGTATACTAATGTACATGGCAAAAAGGATCAACATTATCGTAATCAATGTTTTTGCTCAAACACGAACATCAACCTTCTCATGCACACCCTTAGAATTACTAACAAGTGTTGTGTTTTCCGTTGCATCATGAATTTGGTTTTGGTTATGGCTCAAAACCGAACCGCCCAGTACATAGCCCTAAACTCACCAATCTAAGAGATATGTTTCCCGCCGCATCGCGCGGGTAAACGACTAGTCATTTTTATACTTATATACTATGCACCAAACTTGTATGCTCGCCAATACCTTTGGACTGAACTACACTTTTAAAACATGTTGCAGGTTTAACGATGATGTTGGTGATGCATGGAATCTAGTAGGATGCTTAGATACAGACTTGAAACTTGTATTCTTATTATATTGTATTTCATTATTCATGTTGTATTTGTTTCAAATCCTTGTAATTGAATCTTTAGAAATGAAATGAAAATTTATTATTTAAATAGTTGTCACAAATAGTGTTATGAAGTCTCTTGCAATCTATTTCATCTCACTCCGATATTTCCGCCATCGGTTGGGGTGTGACACAGACACTTGCTTCATAGGACTCACTTGAATCATCTCGGAAGTACTGAACAACAGAAATAACAGCTTGGGTTTCATCAGCTGCATCGTTTACTGTGGAATGCATCTTTATTTTTGTAAATCGCACAAACAAGCATGCCTTGAACGAGTCTAGAACACTCGTAATCCTCAACCGACTTTGAAATCGGACGGAATCTATTAAGAAACTATTCGATTTCACGGTGAGTGGAGAAATTAGCGACGGAAAAACTGTTCGACACATACATGCATCAGGAAATAAGTATATAATGATTCCTCTCAGTTGAATAGATAGACTTTTGCTTCATAGGACTCACTTGAATCGTCTCGGAAGTACTGAACAACCAAAATAACAGCTTCGGTTTCATCAGCTGCATCGTTTACCGTGGAATGCATCCTTATTTTTATAAATCGCACAAACAAGATAAGAAGGATGAGATATCGACAGTTAGCTTGAAAAAGTTTCTCTCGATCAGGTGTTCCAATAGATTCTCCTTTTTAACAATGTCCTGTTAATTGTTTTATTTTTTTCTACTTTTAGAAAGGTTTGACCACCTAACGACTGTAATAAAACGGAACATAATCCTAAATTGTCTAGAAAAGCGCTTTTATCATGTGTCATATGTTGGACGGAATATATGGATGGAAAAGGAGAAAATACAGAACGACAAGGGTGCTGGTCTTTTCTCCCACGTGTGATCCAGAGGTCGGTCTAGGGTGGGCATAAGATCCGTGGGCCCTATTGTCGGATCTGTGACTCCATGGAAGATGTGATAAAGATAAGCGTGTCGTATCATGTGTCATAAAATGGAACAAAATCCCAGATTGTCTAAAGAAGCGTTTTTATCATGTGTCATATTAGAGTAGTATGAGTCTGAGTCCATTGTGGTTCGTGTCGGGTTTGTATTTCCCATAGCCACTGTTTCTATAGTAAAAAAACGGTTGCGGTTTGCACATTCAATCTTCATTGCTTCATTATAATTAATAATGCGGTCTCGATTGAAGATGTAAATGCAAGACTGTTTGTCGGGCTTCCAATGCTCACACAGGGTGATAAACAAGGCTGATATTGAATGGATTATTGAACCAACTACTCGAAATCCTTTCGTTTCTCGAAGTTGAACGGATTATTGAACCAAGAATATGAAGATCAATAAAGATGAGTTGGTATTGAACCAAGAATATAAAGATTACGGTGCAGACACATGGGAAGAAAGTCATTGGATTGTCGCAGATGAAGTCAAATGTGATCCAGAAGTCAATCTCGGGTGGGCATAAGATCCGTGGGCCCTATTGTCGGATCTGTGAATCCATGGAAGATGTGATTAAGGTAAGCGTGTCGTATCATGTGTCATAAAATGGAACATAATCCCAGATTGTCTAAAGAAGCGCTTTTAGCATGTGTCATATTAGAGAAACATAATTTTACAGACGATTTAGAGAAACAGAGAATATGTTACGAGATTCTTCGAGAATTATAAAGGGAGAAAATACAGAACGACAAGGGTGCTGGTCTTTTCTCCCACGTATTTTATCAAATGAACTGTCACGTGTGATTATTTTATCTAATATGACACATGATAAAAGCGCTTCTTTAGACAATCTGAGATTATGTTTCGCAAATTGGTAACCACATATTCGTGTGTAAAAGCTCGGAAAGATGACCGATGTAACACCCCATGTTTCGAAAGTCAAAGTTAAAGTCAAGATTGAAGTCAAAGGAAGAAAAGATTGCTAATTGCGATATGTCACTCCTTGCTCAACTACTGTTTTGACTTCTTTGACTTGTAATCGAATCTATTTATTTAATCGCTTTAGTTGTATTATGTGGAGTATCTATAAACAATCGATGATTGATTACTATTTAATCGCACATTTAATCGACTTATCGCTTATCACTATCGCTATCGCAACTCGAATTATGTGTTCTGGATATTGTTTTACGTGTGTGTGCTACCTATGTGTTATTTGTGCATGTTATGTTTATGTTGAGGTGTTAATCGCAATCGCAATCTATCGCATCGCAATCAAATCAAAAACGCTAAACGCAAGTTAATTATAGTGATTGTAGGTTAGATATAGTAGTTATGTTATTTGTATAACTAATGGGTAATACTATCACATTGCCCTCTCGAATCGCATTGCAACGCTCAACACGCGAATAGAAACGACAAAACTCATCGCGCCGAACACTAGGATCGAGTGGCCAACCGATCGAGTGGCCATCCGATCGGATTGCCATCCGATCGGATTGCCATCCGATCGGGTTGCCATCCTATCGAGTTGCCACCCGATCGGGCTGCCACCTGATCGAGCTGCCACCCGATCGACATGCCACTTTCCCCCACTTTCCTTTTTGGGAAACCCTATAAATACCCACCTGTCACATCATTTGTGATGTGACAGCTCCTCTGCTCGACCAGCTCGCTCAAGCTCACTTTTCTCTCGATTTCTCTCGATTCTTGTAAGTTTCCAACCTAAATCTTGTACTTCTATGATCTATACGCACTTCTACATCATTTTCACCTTTGAATCTTAACTTTTAACCGTCAAATCACCGGATTTGAGGTGTTCTAGGATGATGTCATCATGGAGTTCTTATGAACTTCAATGTTTGGCTTCATTCCACCAAGAACAACTTAGATCTGAAGGATTTCTCCAAGATTAATCAATATTTTTGCAAAGATCTACACAAATTCATGGATGAAAGGATTGAAAGAAGGTTTTCCAACATTCTTTCAACTCTTTTACACTCAATGCATTCAAGACCGATAGAATCGGAGCTCGTTCTGATCTTCTACTCGTTCTTAGTGATGGGTTAGTTCCAGATCTGAATTCTATTCGAGAGATAAGTGATTTTGGGTTTGAACATGAACAACCGTCTCGAACCGTGAACCGGCCGGACTAGGGTGGTTCCGGTTCGATCGAGTCACTAGAGTCGAGATAGGGTTCCTGTTGTTTAAACAAGTTATCATAACGTCTCGTTCAAAACTACAAGACTTCAAACCGAATCAAGTGTTAAGACAATCTGACCGTTGGGACGGATTGTCGTCCAATCGGATTACCATCCGATCGACCGGCCATCCGATCGGGTTGCACTTGGTTCCATACTAAAACTTTTATTCAATTTTTCAAGGGACTGAACGTCGAAACGGATTACCACCCGATCGGATTGCCATCCGATCGAGTGATCGTCCGATCGTGTGACGTTTGGGACTTTGGTAGTTAATCAACTTTCAAACATGTTCAATACGTACGGATTGCCACCCGATCGGATAGCCATCCGATCGAGTGACCACCCTGCTGTGAACGTGTTCTCAAACTGAGAAGCCTCGCCAATCGGATTGCTGTTCGATCGAACCGCCGTTCAATCGACCGACCCGAAGGGTAGAGGTACTTCTCAATTTTTAAAATGCTACAACGAAAACTTCAAAGTATAAACCATCATACACAAACACATCCTCACCAAACGAGGTGACAATCCAATCGAATGGCCATCCGATCGGATGACCATCCGAACGGATTGCTACCCGATCGACTGGCCATCCGATCCTTGGTATACTGCATCGTTTTACGCGCCGCTCATCGTTTATGCTATCATTAACTGTTGAGGCTAATCTCTCTCAAGCGCTCCCTTCAATCCAAGAGAGTGTTTACTTGTTAAACACAATCTGTGAGTATACTCGAACCCTTTTTTGCTTTATGCACTTTTGGTTGTTACATACGTTACTTATTCTAAATCACATTGATCACACAACGCAAACACTATTTATACGCTGACCTCTAATGCATGTTATACGTGACTCGATGAATGTCTGTTTGTTATATTAACACATTGATTGTTGTCTACCTGCCTTAGCAACGATAGTACTATAGTTTGGACTCAGCACCTGTTCATTCAGGGGTTGTTAAGGACAAGTACTTCACGTGTTCACAGTGGTGAATATGTGTTGTGCACTCACTACTCGCAGTCATTGGTTTTGATAGGATCTTTCTCGATAACTTACATGCTTCACATTATACGTTATTCATGCTTGTTATGCGTAAACGATTTCGAACTCTATTATGCTATTTATCAAACTTATATGCTCACCTTTACACAATGTGTATTGACCTCTATTTTAACATATGTGACAGGTGTTTGAATGCTAGGATTGCTGTGCTTACCTGCTTTTGTGGAATCAAGCAGGATGGAGTCTAGAAACAAACAAAAGCAATTTAAATCTGAGTTGTCGGAACATTTGATTCGTATTTGAGATATTTGGTCTGTAATAATTATTTACTTTGGTATGATTATGGTATGGGACATAATATTTAAATATCTGGTAAAATAGTTGTTATGGATTTCTCCTGGACAACCTGTTTCGCTCAGTGCAATACCCCGATGTTTCCGTCATCGGTTGGGGTGTGACAGATTGGTCCAATCAGGGCCATAACTATAGGGAATTAGGCAAGACTCGACCTAGTCCGGATCGATGTCTTAGAACGACCTAGTCTATAGTCTAAGTACCAACAGACCGACTTGTACATGCTCAGTAGGGGTTCTGTACGAGCTTACTTGCTATCCTCGCTATTTCTTGCTCGAACTCACTGTACACTATACACTAGCGTAAACATCGCATACTACAGTTCTGCGCAAGATCAGCCTTTCCTAAGGCTGATTACTCACACAAACGAATGATCTGGTTAAGATTAGGTGTGAAAACCGCAAACTCTCGACCAAATTACTCGTTCGAATTGCTTTTTTTGCTAAAAACAGGAGAGATTGCGTTGAATCAGGAGTGAAATCCACACTTCGACGCAAAATCTTCTTATTTACCTTGTGATTTCATCACACAAGCAGGAACGTAGTCGCTAAGTTAGGGGTGAAACCCGAACCTTGATGACTCGTTTTACTCTCTAATATGGTTTTTCAAAACTCTCACCAAAATCTCGACGGACTCCAACGACTTGGGTCACACGGCAAGTGGAGGGATGCGTGCCAATCGCTCGAAACGAAGTGAGAGCACAGTCCCAAAGGCCAAAGTGTGCACTTAAAGTCCTTGTGAATAGTCGCATCACTTTGGGTAGTCAACGTCTATCGCACCCAAGACAATCTATCCTCGAATTTTATGTGCTTCGATTCTGGAATTACCGCAGCTAACTCTGTGATTTATCGATTTTATGTGAAATTTATGTAGTTTTTGTGGTGATTTGTTAGTGTTTTGAGATAAACAGTACAGTTGTACTGATGGTTCGATTCCACGTTTCTCGCTCCGCCAAAACACACACAATTCGCACCACATTAACAAATCGCTGGTCATTATTCGCAATCACTGCTCGATACTCGCAACCGCTGTAGTTAATCACTATACGTGCTGTGAAGGATAGGGAATACGTGCAACATATAGCTAGGTTTCTGTACTCTGACTGCCTTATGTGCTTCTGTGCCTTACGTGCCTACGTGTTTCTGTGCCCTACGTGATTATGTGCTTATGTGTTTATGTGCTATATGAATGATTGTGTTCCTGAGCTTTATGATAAATCGCTAGACTATACTAGGAATAATCGAAATTTGTGTTGAGTCCTGTGACGATGTCTGTTGCAAACAATGTCGTCATCTGGATCACGCGCTACTCAAGCTGCACGCCAAAAGCAGGCAGATAAACGCCTCGCCTCTATGATCACTAAGAAAATAGTGAAGGTTATCCCTCAAATCGTGAGTGAACTACACGAGAATGCGAGCAAATCTTCTGAAGAGTCCAGGACCGATACTCCCAAAGTTGCTTTTAGCTTTAAACAGTTCAAAGCCTGCGGACCGAAAGAGTTTACTGGTGAAGATGGTCCTACGACCATGTTCCAATGGTTTGATTCTATCGAAGTCACCCTGCGCCAGAGTGGTTGTCCTGATGATCTCCATACTCTCAACGCAACTGGCGTCTTCCAGTCCCGCACTTTAGACTGGTGGACAGCCGAGAGAAATAAACACGGAAATGATGCAGCTTACGGGCTATCATGGGATGAGTTGAAGGATGTGATGATGGAAGAGTTCTGCCCTCCCCATGAGCGCCAAAAGTTGGAGGATGAATTCTGGCATATTAAGCAGAAGGATGGTGACAAAGCTGGTTGACTGCACGCTTCAACCAGTTGAGTATTATCTTTCCGGATCAAGTCAAAACGCCCGAAATCGCCATCAAAAAGTACATCCGTGCTCTTCCAGATTGCGTGGCAGATTTCGTTCAAGCTGCAAAGATGTCAACGATTGAAGAAACTTACTTGCTCGCTGCTGAGATCAACGACAAGCGATTCAAGTCTGGTGTCTGGGATAAAGCTCCCAAGAATCTGCATCAAGCTACCACCGCTTCAACCGCTGAAACCGCCACCGCTCCTCAATCATCCAAGCTTTCGAGATGCAAGAGAAAGAACAACAGCAGTTCCAGCAACAAGAACTGTGATGTGACCAATGCTGCCCCACTTCAAGCTGTACCAGCTCCTTAGCAACATCAACACCGCCAAGTAGCGGTCCCGATTACCAACGCACCGCCGGTAAAGCGTGCGTATACTGGTCCTCATCCGGCATGCCCTACTTGTACTTATCATCATCCAGTGGGAATCGCCTGCAGATACTGTGCTCATTGCAACATGTACGGCCATTTCACCGCCAACTACCGTACAGGTCCATGTCAAAACCCTGCTCCAACACAAGGTCAAGCTCCTGCTCATCAAGCTCTACTTGCTGCTCCCCAAGGCCATCAAGCGGCTCAGGCACCCGCGGTCAATGCTAGAGCTTGCTATGCGTGTGGTGATCCCAACCACTTCGCCAACATGTGCCCGAACCGAGTGGTCAAGCAAGAGCCCCAACAGCAGCAGCCCCAGCAGCAGCCTCAGCAACAATAGCAACCACCAGCACCCCGCGGACGTACTTTCAACATCAATGTCCGTCAAGCTCAAGCCGATAACAACGTGGTGAATGGTATGTTTCTTGTGAATGGTATATATGCTTCGTGTTTATTTGATACTGGAGCAGATAACTATTTTGTATCGCTTGAATTCGAAAAGCTCCTCAATCGTAAGCGCGCTCATCTCCCCTCGACGTTCGATGTTGAAGTTGCCACCGGAAGAACCGTCGCTGTCAATTTTGTTCTCCGTGATTGTACTCGCGAACTCAACAATCACCTTTTTCCTATCGATCTTATCCTGATGCAGCTCAGTAGTTTTGATGTCATAGTAGGCATAGACTTTCTTCGTGAAAATCATGCTGAAGTTGTTTGCTTCGATAAAATGATTCGATTCTCGCTCACTAATGGTAATAAATTATGTGTGTACGGTGAATTCGCGTTGAATAAACTCCAACTCATGTCGTGTGTTCATGCTAGTAAGTATCTCCGCAAGGAATACCAAGCTTTCTTGGCACACATTGTAGTAGCGGAGAAAAAGGAAGTTAAAGAGGTGAAAGATGTCCCCGTTGTTCATGAATTTCCTAACGTTTTTCCCGATGATCTACCGGGATTACCGCCCGCTCGTGATATCGATTTCCGAATCGACCTCATTCCTGGAGCGAACCCTGTTGCGAAAGCACCTTATCGTCTCACTCCTTCCGAAATGCGCGAACTCTCAAGTCAGCTCCAGGAACTTCTTGATAAAGGCTTTATTCGCCCTAGCACCTCTCCATGGGGCGCGCCTGTCCTTTTCATCAAAAAGAAGGATGGTTCGTTCAGGATGTGTATCGATTATAGGGAGTTGAATAAGTTGACGATTAAGAATCGCTATCCCTTGCCTCAAATCGATGATTTATTTTATCAGTTACAAGGTGCTACATGTTTTTCCAAGATCGATCTACGTTCAGGCTATTATCAATTACGCATTCAAGAGGAGGATATACCCAAAACCGCTTTTCGATATGGTCACTATGAGTTCGTTGTCATGCCTTTTGGTTTGACCAACGCTCCTGCAGTCTTCATGGATTTGATGAATCGAGTGTGCAAACCCTTCCTTGATTGCTTCGTAATTGTATTCATCGACGATATCCTTATCTATTCCAAATCAAGAGCTGAACACTCGCAGCATCTACGTTTGGTTCTTGAGTTACTCCAGGGAAACCGTCTCTACGCCAAATTCTCCAAGTGTGAATTCTGGCTGGAGGAGGTCCAATTCTTGGGTCACATTGTCAATTGCCAAGGTATCCACGTTGACCCTGCGAAGATCGAAGTTGTTAAGAGCTGGGTTACACCCAAGAATCCGTCTGAAGTCCGTTCTTTTCTCGGGCTGGCCTGCTATTATCGCTGTTTTATCGAAGGTTTTTCTAAAATCGTCGTGCTGCTTACCTCTCTTACGCATAAAGACAAACCTTTTGTTTGGGGAACTAAACAGGAGAAGGCCTTTCAAGCTCTCAAAACCATGCTTTGCAATACTCACGTGCTCTCACTGCCTGACGAAAACGACAACTTCGTAGTCTACTGTGATGCCTCGAACCTTGGTCTTGGTTGTGTTCTCATGCAACGAGATAAGGTTATCGCGTACGCTTCTCGACAGCTCAAGATCCACAAGAAGAACTACACCACACATGACCTCGAGCTTGGCGCAGTTATTTTTTAGTTAAAGATATGGCGCCACTACCTTTATGGTACCAAGTGTACGATCTTCACCGATCATAGGAGCCTACAACATATCTTTGACCAGAAAGAACTGAATATGCATCAATGCCGATGGGTAGAACTGCTCAACGATTATGACTGTGAGATCTGTTACCATCCAGGCAAAGCAAATGTCGTTGCCGGTGCTCTCAATCGACGAAGCTACTTGCTTAGCGTTCGTAATTCTCAAGCCCAATTTCATCTCGAACTCTTATCCGTGACGCGCAGCACGCTTGTTTTACCGAGCAAACTTTGAAGAAGGAAAGAATTCTAAACGATGGCGCCCAACTCGAGAATAAAGCGAATGGTATATTTCATTATTTGGACCGGATTTGGATTCCCAAGCGTACAAACCTGCGACAACTTCTGATGGATGAAGCCCACAAATCTCGATATTCAATTCATCCTGGTGCAGACAAGATGTACCAGGACATGCGCTACAAGTACTGGTGGCCAGGCATGAAGAAGGATATCGCAATCTATGTTTCGAAATGCCTGACCTATTCCAAGGTTAAGGCTGAGCATCAAAGACCCTCTGGCTTACTCGTTCAGTCCGAAATCCAGATGTGGAAATGGGAGAGTATAGCTATGGATTTCATAACGAAACTTCCGCGTACTCAATCTGGTCATGATAGCATTTGGGTTGTAGTTGACCGTTTTTCTAAGTCAGCTCACTTCCTACCGATACGGGAAGACTGCAAGGTAGAAAAATTAGCCCGAATCTACACCAACGAGATCATTAGTCGACATGGGATGCCTCGCGATATCATCTCTGATCGCGATGGTCGGTTTACCTCGTGTTTTTTGGAAACGTTTCAATCTGCTCTCGGTACTACTCTGAATCTAAGTACCGCTTTCCATCCCAAACTGACGGTCAGACTGAAAGAACGATTCGTACCCTTGAAGACATGCTCCGTTCGTGTGTCATAGATTTCGGTGGTAATTGGGACGCGTACTTACCTTTGGTCGAATTCTAGTACAATAACAGTTATCATTTCAGCATACAAATGGCACCGTTTGAGGCTCTATACGGAAGGAAATGTCGATCGCCTATTGTATGGCACGAGATCGGAGACGCGCAAATTACCGGTCCCGAGCTGTTGCAAGAAATGACAGACAAAATCCTCCAAATTGGAGACAATATGTTGAAAGCTCGGAGCCGACAGAAAAGTTACGCTGATAGACGCCGCAAGCCCCTTGAATTTGACGTTGGCGATCACGTACTCCTAAAGGTTGCACCTTGGAAGGGGGTGGTCAGATTCGGCAAGAAAGGAAAGCTCGCGCCTCGATATGTTGGACCCTTTAAAATTCTGGAAAGGATTGGAAAAGTGGCCTACAGACTCGAACTACCAGAGGAACTGAGTAATGTCCACCCGACTTTCCATGTTTCGAACCTCAGAAAGTGCCTAGCCGACTAAGAATTACATGTCCCTCTTGAGGACTTGCAAGTGGACGAAACATTACACTTCGTGGAAAATCCTGTCGAGATCGTGGGAAGAGAAACCAAGGTGCTCAGATGCTCACGCATCCCCATTGTGAAAGTCCGATGGGAAAGCAAACGAGGCGCAGAGTTCACCTGGGAACTCGAAAGCGACATGAAGGCGAAGTACCCGCAGTTGTTTGATATGGCTGAAGCCTAATTTCGTGACGAAATTCCCTTAAGTAGGGGAGGCTGTAACACCCCGTGTTTCGAAAGTCAAAGTCAAGATTGAAGTCAAAGGAAGAAAAGATTGCTAATTGTGATCTATCACTACTTGCTCAACTACTGTTTTGACTTCTTTTACTTGTAATCGAATCTATTTATTTAATCGCTTTAGTTGTATTATGTGGAGAATCTATTAACAATCGATGATTGATCGCTATTTAATCGCACGTTTAATCGACTTATCGCTTATCGCTATCGCAATCGCAACTCGAATTATGTGTTCTGGATATTGTTTTACGTGTGTATGCTACTTATGTGTTATTTGTGCATGTTATGTTTATGTTGAGGTGTTAATCGCAATCTATCGCATCGCAATCGAATTGAAAACGCTAAACGCAAGTTAATTATAGTGATTGTAGGTTAGATATAGTAGTTATGTAATTTGTATGACTAATGGGTAATACTATCGCATCGCCCTCTCGAATCGTATCGCAACGCTCAACATGCGAATCGAAACGACAAAACTCATCGCGCCGAACACTAGGATCGAGTGGCCAACCGATCGAGTGGCCATCCGATCGGATTGCCATCCGATCGGGTTGCCATCCGATCGGGTTGCCACCCGATCGAGCTACCACCCGATCGACCAGCCACTTTCCCCCACTTTCCTTTTTGGGAAACCCTATAAATACCCACTTGTCACATCATTTGTGATGTGACAGCTCCTCTGCTCGACCAGCTCGCTCAAGCTCACTTTTCTCTCGATTTCTCTCGATTCTTGTAAGTTTCCAACCTAAATCTCGTACTTATATGATCTACACGCACTTCTACATCATTTTCACCTTTGAATCTTAACTTTTAACCGTGAAATCACCGGATTTGAGGTGTTCTAGGATGATGTCATCATGGAGTTCTTATGAACTTCAATGTTTGGCTTCATTCCACCAAGAACAACTTAGATCAGAAGGATTTCCCCAAGATTAATCAATATTTTTGCAAAGATCTACACAAATTCATGGATGAAAGGATTGAAAGAAGGTTTTCCAACATTCTTTCAACTCTTTTACACTCAATGCATTCAAGACCGATAGAATTGGAGCTCGTTCTGATCTTCTACTCGTTCTTAGTGATGGATTAGTTCCAGATCTGAATTCTATCCGAGAGATAACTGCTTTTGGGTTTGAACATGAACAACCGTCTCGAACCGTGAACCGGCTGGACTAGGGTGGTTCCTGTTCGATCGAGTCACTAGAGTCGAGATAGGGTTCCTGTTGTTTAAACAAGTTATCTTAACGTCTCGTTCAAAACTACAAGACTTCAAACCGAATCAAGTGTCAAGACGATCTGACCGTTGGGACGGATTGTCGTCCGATCGGATTGCCATCCGATCGACCGGCCATCCGATCGGGTTGCACTTGGTTCCATACTTAAACTTTTATTCAAACTTTTCAAGGGACTGAACATCGAAACGGATTACCACACGATCGGATTGCCATCCGATCGAGTGACCGTCCGATCGTGTGACGTTTGGGACTTTGGTAGTTAATCAACTTTCAAACATGTTCAATACGTACGGATTGCCATCCGATCGAGTGACCACCCTACTGTGAACTTGTTCTCAAACTGAGAAGCCTCGCCAATCGGATAACTGTCCGATCGAACAGCCGTTCGATCGACCGACCTGAAGGGTCGAGGTACTTCTCTATTTTTAAAATGCTACAACGAAAACTTCAAAGTACAAACCATCATACACAAACATATCCACACCAACGAGGTGACAATCCATTCGAATGGCCATCCGATCGGATGACCATCCGAACGGATTGCTACCCGATCAACTGGCCATCCGATCGGATTGCCATCTGATCGGATTACCATCCGATCCTTGGTACACTACATTGTTTTACTCGTCCCTCATCGTTTATGCTATCATTAACTGTTCAGGCTAATCTCTCTCAAGCACTCCCTTCAATCCAAGAGAGTGTTTACTTGTTAAACACAATCTGTGAGTATACTCGAACCCTTTTTGCTTTATGCACTTTTGGGTGTTACATACGTTACTTATTCTAAATCACATTGATCACACAACGCAAACACTATTTATACGCTGACCTCTAATGCATGTTATACGTGACTCGATGAATGTCTGTTTGTTATGTTAACACATTGATTGTTGTCTACCTGCCTTAGCAACGATAGTACTATAGTTTGGACTCAGCACCTGTTCATTCAGGGGTTGTTAAGGACAAGTACTTCACGTGTTCACAATGGTGAATATGTGTTGCGCACTCGCTACTCGCAGTCATTGGTATTGATAGGATCTTTGTCGATAACTTACATGCTTCACATTATACGTTATTCATGCTGGTTATGCGTAAACGATTTCGAACTCTATTATGCTATTATCAAACTTGTATGCTCACATTTACACAATGTGTATTGACCTCTATTTTAACGTATGTGACAGTTGTTTAAATGCTAGGATTGTTGTGCTTACCTGCTTTTGTGGAATCAAGTAGGATGAAGTCTAGAAACAAACAAAAACAATTTAAATCTGAGTTTTCGGAACATTTGATTCGTCTTTGAGTTATTTGGTCTGTAATAATTATTTACTTTGGTATGATTATGGTATGGGACATAATATTTAAATATCTGGTAAAATAGTTGTTATGGATTTCTCCTGGACAATCTGTTTCGCTCAGTGCCATGCCCCGATGTTTCCGTCATCGGTTGGGGTGTGACAACCGAATAGAGATCTGAATATATCCTTGGTATTTGTTTACCACATGTGTGATCCAGAGGTCGGTCTCGAGTGAGTTGTGGTTGATTTATAGGAGGAGATTATGAAACGAATATATGTTTATGCGAATATAAAGGACAATACTGACAAGGGCGCTGGTCTTTCCTCCCACTGTAAAAACTTGAAAAATCTCACCATAACACATTGTAGACTGGTGGGCTTGAATGGTTTTAATATATTTCATTTTGGACTATCTAGTCTAATACTTGAAAATGGATGTGATCGTGTCAAGATCTTTATCTATGATGTCATCGACCAACGGCTCGAAATCCCTTTCGTTTCTCGGGTTCGCATTCGACACATCACATCAAAAAATAAACTTCAAAAAATCAGTGCCTTGATACGCATCGTATAAGCCTATACGATGCGTATAAAGCCCGCCGCCAGACATAACCTGCACCTGTCAGTCTGCCATGTCTTTTACTTTATTTCAATATGCACCGTATATGCTTATACGATGCGTATTGAATTGAAAAAGTATGCGGATAGACAGGGAGGTGTGCTATTAAAAAAATCTAATATCATATATAGTAAACACAAATTAAACGTACACAATACATGAACAAAACAGTACCAAAAAAATCTAAGTACATTTGATATAAAAGATTTAACTATTTCTGTCAATTTAGCACGAGACAATCGAGCAATTAAAACTATCGGTGCATTTTTTTTTTTTTTTTTCATTTATTGAATGGTTGGTCCCTCCGTTCCCATGGGTGACATTATTGCCACCACCTAAACATGTTGCTTGTGTATGCTATTAGTCACCTACGTATGTCATTATTTTATCCTCTTTTAGTTATAGTTTTAGAGGTGACAGTGTGACACCTTTCTTCAAGTAAACGTATTCCACTTTTAAAGGTTAACTAAACACATTACTTTTAGGGTATGTTTGGTAAAAGTAGCTGTTGACTGGTGGTTGAAAGCTGGTAGCTGGTGGCTGAAAGCTGTTAGCTGGTAGCTGGTAGATAGTAGTTGTAGCTTTTTAGATATATTTGGTGTTTGGCAGAATAGTTGGAGCTTTTAATAAAATTTATAAAATGACCAAAATGGACATAACTAAAAATTTAAAAAGTTTGTGTATTAAAAATTCATTATCTTTAGAGGTTAAAACAATCATTTTTTTCCGTAAAAGCTTGTAGCTCCTTCTAAACGCTACTAGTAGTAGCGTTCAACCAAAAGCTTCAAACTCATTTAACCAAACAAGACTTTTTATTGAGTAGGAGTTTTTTCTTAAAAACTTAAAGGTAGAAGCTCCTAAAAGCTCCATGCCAAACATATCATTTCTTGTTTATTATTCTGATGGAGGTGTTCTCGGGTTTAATGAATAAGGCATGTGATATAGGCACTTTTGATGGTATACGGCTTCCTAATGATGGTCCGGTTCTTTCGCATTTGTTATATGCGGATGATGCGATGTTAATGGGAGAATGGTCCGAATTCAATTTTTTTTAACATGAAAAGGATCCTGAGAATATTCTTTTTATGTTCGGGATTGAAAATTAACTTAAATAAATCGGTTTTGTATGGAGTTGGGGTCGATAGTGAGGAGTTAAAGTATGAAGCCGGCGAATTAGGTTATAAAGCAGGAGATATTCCTTTTGTTTATTTGGGCATAAAGATTGGGGCGAATATGAATAGGATTGCAAATTGGGACCCGGTAGTGAACACTTTCAAACGAAAGTTGTCGTCATGGAAAGCTAATACCTTATCTATTGGTGGTCGGGTGACGTTAATTAAATCGGTCTTCGACAGTCTGCCTACTTATTATTTCTCTATGTTTAAAGCGTTGGTCAAAATAATTAATACTTTGGAAGGTCTTATTAGGCGCTTCCTATGGGGTGGTTCGGATGAGGTAAGGAAGATGAGTTGGGTGGTGTGGGAAGTCGTCACAAAACCTATTCGGGAGGGTGGTTTGGGGATATCATGTTTGGATGTCAATAATATAGCATTGCTTGGTAAAGGGTTGTGGAGGTTTTATAATGAACAACATGCGTTATGGAGGAGAGTCATAGTGTCTATTCATGGTGCTAGTCGAAGTTGGGGAGTTGCGCCGATTAATGGTTCTATTATCGGTGTTTGGAAGAATTGCGTGACGTTTTGGAATAAACACAAGGTCCAAGGTTTCGGGTTTAGTTGTATGATTCGGGGTCAACTTGGCAATGGAAAGCAAATACGTTTTTGGGTAGACACGTGGGTGTGCGACGAGCCGTTAAAAGATAAATTTCAGACTTTGTTTATGCTTGAAAGAAATAAATGGTCATTTGTTTGTGATAGAGTGCGATTACAAAACAATGTTAGGGTGTTGTTTTGGGAATGGAGCCAACCTCCAGTTTTTGTGGAAGAGATTGAGTCCAAAAATCAAATGGAGATGTTGTTGCAGGATGTACGATTAGAAGACAAGCAAGATAGATGGGTTTGGAGAGTCGGTGATGATCTTGGTTTCACAGTGGCATCGGTCAAGAAGTGGTTACGTGAAGCGGATAATAATAATTCTAGGTGCTTTGGCTTCTCGTGGAGTAAGTGGGTTCCTATTAAATGTAATATTTTTATGTGGAGGGCGTTCTTGGATCGCCTTCCTACTAAGGTGGCATTGATGAGATGTGGCATTTGGATTGAATAATCAATATTGTGCGTGGTGCGACAGTAGTGATGAAACTATTGAGCATTTCCTTACGGGTTGCGCTATTGCAGCAGGAATCTGGCAAGGAATATCGACATGGTGCAAGATTCTAGGTACGTTTTTGTTTCATGTTAATGATTTGGTGGAATGGCACGACCACTGCGACACACCCGGGAATAGGAAGATGGTGCTTCATGGGATAATCATAATTGCTTGTTGGAGGATCTGGAAGGCGAGGAACGAAACTATATTCTCGGGTAAGGAACCGAAGGTTGTGGACATGATTGCGGATATTAAGACGTTGGGATTCTTGTGGTATAAACATAGGTTTAAAGGTGGTGTAGTTTATTGGGATAGGTGGTGTTCTTTTGATTTGATGTAATGAATATTGAGGTTTTCGGCTTCCTATTTCCGTCTTGGAAATAGGTGGCTGGTTTTTTGGTTTTTGTTATAATGAAAGTTAAGTTTTAAAAAAATCTATCTTGATTCGGTTTTAGGAAGAAACATAAAAATGAATCGGTTTATTTAAATGATCATAGGTTTGTGCATTTTAAATCGGATCCACATAACTCATGGATTAGGATCAAATACAAGGACTCTTAAAAATAAGAAGTGTACAAAGGCTCCTAAAAAAAACCCATTACAAAAAAAAACCCCTAAACACCCACCACCACCCAAAAGCCTAAACCCCCCACCCCCATCACCCACCAAAAAAAAGGGTGGGTGGGTTGGGGGGTTAGGTTTTTTTAGGTTTCTTGGGGTGGGGGTTTAGGTTTTTAGGTTTTTGGGGGTGGGGTTAGTTTTTTTTAGGTTTTTAGGAGGTGGAGGGTGAGGAGCGGGGGGGGGGGGGGGGGTTAGGTTTTGGGTGGTGGTGTAGTGTGTTTAGGTTTTAGATTATTGGACACTTGTCACTCTATAAACCCTTCTTACAATTAGAAGCCTTTGTATAATAACTTAACCCCATAACTCAAATGAGTGCATATCTTTTTCTTCAATTATGTAGTAAAACATTATGTAAGAAAATATTCTATTTCAAATCTGCGTCAAGCAAATATTCTATTCACCCTTCATCTAATAGTCTAATGGTATAATATCACCCTTCATCTAATGGTCTAGTGGTATAATATCTAACACCACAAAAATATGTAAATTTAAATCTTCACAAGTACAATGTTAGATGGTAGTTAGATGTAAAAAAATGTTGTTATGAATATATTCTAATCCACCTAGCCGGTCGTCAACATGACGAGTGTTGGAAGTTAATTCTAAAACTGTATGAGTTGAAAGTTGAAGAGTTAAAGTTAAAGATTGATTTAAATTAGCTTTTATTTAAATTGTTTGAGTTATTTATTAATGTTTAGATTAGTTTGAAAGTTTAATTGTTTTACAAGTTAGGGTGTTTGAGTCCTAGTATGATTGGGTTAGAGTCTAGTACAAATAGGGTCTAGGTTATTGTTTTTAGAGTAAACTGCAATTTTTCCTCATGGGGTTTAGGCCAATTGGCACTCTGACCCCCTCTAACGAAATAATTGCAATTTACCCCCCCCCCCCAACGTTGATGTTATGTCGCAATTTTACCCCCTGCTGTCTAATTCTGTTTAAAGTCAACATAAGGTATTAATGGTCAAAGGGTATAATCGTCTTTTCCACACTAGTTTTATATCTTACTCAATATAACACCCTAATATATCACACTCGCTGCAATCTTACCCCCACCTATTAACGATGAACATATACCTGCTCAGCACCAGTAACAAGCACATGCTCCTTTTTAAAATCCCTACCATACACAACATAATCAACTTTCTCCAACCACTCCTCACAACTCTCTCCACCACCACCACCTAAATCCACTGCACCAGAAACCCCCAAAATCGAATCCTCATCCACCGAATCAATCGAATTAGAAGAAAATGAAGACGTGGTAAACTGATAGAACGATTCGGTCCATGAATTGAGCAGATCAGCATTCTTAGTCAAATCTAAGCGACCTAAAAAACTGATCTCCGCTATGAACACTAGAACTAGAAATAGAGGCAACAGATTCGACCATTTTTTCGCGAATTGTGAGCACTGGTTGATGATAAGGATAACGATGATGATGAAGATGATGATGAGCTTGATGCGACGCTGGAGGTCGCTCGGCACCAACAAGCACAATACCTTCTATTGAGCGCTGCATTGACGAGAACGAAATATCGCCGGAGTTTTAATGTCTGGTTGCTCTCCGGCGAGACATCAAACACAAATCGAAGACAACTACCGGACTCCACCACCCACCTCGCCGCCCTCCGCCTCCCTCTTTCAGACCTCTTTTAAGCAAAATTGTGAACTGTTGCAACCAAGTTGTACTCCATGGTTCTGACTTATTGAGTTCAAATGCATATCAGCTTGTGCTTCAAATCCTTGGGTTTCAGCTTACAGATTATCATCTAGTTTCAGCTTATAAGCTGAGACTAACTTCCTTTTTACTGTAGCTTGATCTTCTTGTTTGGAATCATCCGGCGATATACCTGATTTCTCATTTTTACAAAGTTCACAAAATTAGTTATTATGCAAAAAAAAAAATTATGCAATAACATAAATATAATAGATCACATTTTTTGCAGTGCATACCATTTGCAAGATCAAGCAAAAAGTCTGAAGGATTCATAGCAACTAACGGTGAAACAGGATCTGAAAGGGATTTTTGTTGGGGGAGGGGGTCTAGTTAATGTTGCTGTGATAGTGGTGATTTTGGTGGGGGAGATGGTGGTGGTGATAGGTGGTGGTGATAGGTGGTGGCAATGGTGGTTGATGGTGGTGGTGGAGGGCTTATGAGAGAGGGGGTAATATTGTAGAGTAGAACAAACCATAGGGGGTAATATGAAAGGGTAACATAGTCATTTCACATTCTATTTAACAGATCTGTTAACTTATTTGAAAGCAGGGGGTAAAATTGCGACATAACATCAACGTTGGGGGGGGGGGGTAAATTGCAATTATTTCATTAGATGGGGTCAGAGTGCCAATTGGCTTAAACTACAGGGGGTAAAATTGCAGTTTACTCTTGTTTTTATTTGTCTCTTTTTTGGTAAGTTCGTAAGTTTATTTGACTGAATAAAAAGTGTCGTAGGTTTGTCCCTCCAAAATATCACGTGTTTGTGTTTGATACGATTGTTTGAACCGTCTGAGACAACAATTGGTCATAACATAATGTGAACAAGTAGTTGAATTTACATGATATAATCATTATTTAATTAAACTTGTAAAACCATAAATTAAACGATGTAACATGTGAACTAGTAGTTGACTTTATATGATATATCATGATTTGATTAAAAAGCAAGGGAAAAGATCAAATAGGAAGTTTATTTTGGCTAGAAAGAATATGAAGCAATAGGATTATGACATGTGGCAAATTTTAAAATAAAGAGAAAGGGTATTTTAGTCAATCACATCCTTTCTTCTTCCTTCTTCTCCCCAGTTACTTCAAAACCCACCATCTCCAGCCTTTTCTTCACTTACTATCTCAATAATCACTACATTATAGTGCGATTTTCGTCATCAATCAATGATTCAAACACCCGATCAACGTGTTCTTCAGCTTTTTTTTTTTTTGAAGAAACCCCAGTTTAATTTCATTCAAAATCTCGTTTTTTCCCGTGATTTTGAAGATAATCACTCGATCCGTTCGATTCAATCGCTGATAAGTGTTTCTATCATTCAAAATTCGTCAATCGATGAAGAAATCGACTTCAATCCATGTAAGAAATTCTTTAATTTCATTTTCACGTTCTAGGTTTTTGATTTAGTCATTGCGTTTTGCGATATTGGCAGGGTCCCAGGGGCGGCAGCCCCTGGCTGGGGTTGAGAAAAATTAATTTTCTATAAATTTGTCTCTGTAAACTGCATTCGTAGACAGTTTTATGCCATTGCGTTTTAGAACTGCATTCCTGGTTCAGACAATTCACAGACAACTATTGTCCTGTTTCAATGCGTTTTAGAGAGAACACTTTCTTTGGTGTTTTTATGCCATTGCGTTTTAAAACTAATACATTTTTATGCGTTTTCTGGTCATTACGTTTTAGAAAAACAGATTTTTGAAGTGTTTTTAGTCATTGCGTTTTAGGTAAAACACATTTTTAGGTGTTTTCAGTTCATTGCGTTTTACAGAGAACACTTTATTTTGTTTTTTAGGCCGTTGCGTTTTAGAAATGAGACATT